>KZ652825.1:492452-510750 GCA_001010745.2 Gerris buenoi | reverse complement strand
CCAAAGAGCGACGGACAGACAGACACATCACCCTCGGCATAAGGGTTTTGAGAAGTATCTACAAAACCCTAACAAATAAAACATTTGTAGCATAATAATCAAGTTGTGAGGTTTTAGTTTAGTTTTTTTTCTAATGAATAAATGCATCGAGTCGAGTTTGACTTGAAAACACTGAAATCAAAGTCGAACAACAAAACAAGTAACAAATAAAGAACAATTGCAGACATAACAGGTAACAGACTCGCCACCGCAGTATAACTAAATACTAAGTACCCAGTCTCATTCAACTCATACACACACTCATATATACATATATATACACATATATATAAAATTAATTAGGATTGTTAATATAACTAAATGATTCAAATTGTTTGTTTTAAACCCACTTTTAATACAGCTTTTTGTACAATAAATTACAACTTTGTTAGTTAAAATGACATTTATTTTGTTTTAGATTGTTACTAAAGTTCATTAAATCGAAAAAAACCGAATTGCAGTATAGTCTCGTTAGTCCGGACTAATTCAAGCGGTAGTCCGGATTAGTGAATTGTTTAAAAAATAACAAACACTTTTTTTAAAAAATTGTATTTTTAGGGACTGCATTTATATTGACATAGGGTAAGTGACCCGAATATGAGACCCTTTTTTTGGTTTTGGTGTAACTCAGGATTTAAATAAATAAACAAAACAGTTGATGTGACAAAACAATTAATAATATATTGTAATTCAATGGCAAATGTTTCAAAATAATTAAAAATGTATATTTCTTTAAAAAAAAAAAATGTTTTCTAAAAAAAGTCAAAATTTTGAGATTTACAAAAGTGGTCCTAATATGAGACCCTCTGTTTAAAACATTTGCATGATTTTTAAACCAATGTTTTACACTTTCCTCTCATTAATGGCAGTATTTGCATTAATACATACATCTGAAAAACAAAAATCAGGCATGATTTGGTAATATAAAAGAAACTGTGCCTAATATGAGACCCTGCCTATGTTAGGCCCGTGATGGGTCTCATATTAGGAACAACCACGTTTATATATTCTAGAACGAATTTGTGAGGTTAGGATTGGTATAAACTTAAAAAGTGAAATACATGTCTTCACCTTGTCTAAATAGCTATCATTATATTATGAATAGATTTTAAGTTAATCTTTCCTTGATGTTTTAAACAAGCTTTCTGTGATGTTCTTAATAAATTTTAATAAGGAGTATAATAAAATAAAATCCACAGAAACTCTCTTCTCGACGGTAGGCGTCCAACTAACTCCGAGACTACTGATAGCCATAAACACTATCGTTTTTCGTTTGACTTGCCAGGCTGTAGCACATACCAGCCTCTTTAAGGTGGGGTCTCATATTTGGAGCACTAACCCTATATGTATTGATATATTAAATGTACAGCATCAACGAGATATGTAATGACATAATTCATAATAATCTACATAATTCATAATAATCTACATTATTCATAATAATCTACATTATTCATAATTCATTAAGATGAATATTATGCATGTGAATGAACATAAATATGTATATACATTGTATCATTTTCCAAAAATTAGCTTTACTGAACATAAGATTTTTTTTTAAATTTAAATTTTTCAGTACATTATCCAACTTGTCATTTTATACAGGGTCATCGAAAATTTTTGTTAGAAACGAAAATAGAATATACAATTTCTAAAGAGTAGTTCTCTAGGAAAATATAACTTCATTTCTAAAAGCAAGAAATACAGGGAGTACCAAAAAAATTCAGACAGAATTCGGTTATTAGCAGTGACTGATGAAAATGATTGGACATAATTTAGAAAACAGGCGTTAACAAAACAATTAAATAACACTTAATGGGTAACAATTAACCTAGTTATCAATTAAATTACACTTAATGGGTAACAATTAACCTAGTTAACAATTAAATAACACTTAATGGGTAACAATTAATCTAGTTATCAATTAAATAACACCTGATGGGTAACAATTAACCTAGTTATCAATTAAATAACACCTGCTGGGTGACAATTAACCTAGTTATCAATTAAATAACACCTGCTGGGTGACAATTAACCTGGTTAACAATTAAATAACATCTGATGGGTAACAATTAACCTGGTTAACATTTTAAATAACACCGTATGGGTAACAATTTACCGGGTTAAAAATTAAATAACGTCTGGTTATTCTAAAACATTATGATAATAAAATTTATTTTAATAGACACTTACTTTATTTCTTTATTCTTTAGATTGTTACTCTCCAATGTTTTTTTTTAGAATATAAATGACTGCAACTAAATAACTATTAAGACAAAAGGATGTTTAGTTCAATATACTTTGGGACAAAGGAATATCACACTATTGTTTTTATCAGGGGAGTAACAGTCTAAAGGAGAATATTCCGTACACCTTCTTTAAATTGTTACTCCCCTCTGTTCTTTTTATAAGGGGAGTAACAATCGAAAGGAGTGCCATTATTTAAAGTGTGTATACAATATTTTTGGAACACACTGTATATAAGTTTATCTACAGATGTTGCTTGAATGAACTTTTATTCATTTATGCATATTTTGGAATTTTTTCAAAAAAGTATTTCAAAACATTAGAGAATAATGCATAAAAATTATGTATGTTATAAATTGTTCATCAGATTTTTTTGATTTTTATTTTATTTTTTTTTATCTTACTCTTATTCAAATAACTCGAAAAACTATTTTAATAGTTTGAAATTTATTCATTGATCATAAAATGATTTATTATTTCCCATTTTTTTATAAAAGAAAATTTGAGTGTGAGAAAAAGTTATTAAATTTATATCGGGCTGTAGAAAATCTATTAAATTTTCTTTATGAGATTTTCCAAAGAAATTACTTCAGTGTAAGAAAAGAAAAAGGCATTATAATAAAAATTAAAATGTATTTTTAAATTATTTATTTATCGAGTTTTTTTTTTCTAAAAGAAATCTTTTTATTTTCCTTCAACTATCCAAGTAAGGAAAGTTGAAAATCTTAAACTAGTCATTTATATACAAGATTTTCCAGAATAAAATCAGTATATAAAATTTGCATTGCATAAGAAAAAAATTTCGGAGGGAAGATATGCATCTAAAAATAAGAAAAAAGGTTTTCTCCATTAGAATAACCTAGATTTGAGATTAACCTTTGCTACACCCAGTCCCTTTTACATTTTTTTCTTTCTCATATAAAGAGAAAGTATTGTGCGCGAAAATTCAATTTTGAGATTTTGATGGATTTTTCACGTTTTGAAGTCCCTTAAGTCCAAAAAAGCAGTTTCTAAATAATGTCTGTCTGTCATCTGTTGTCTGTGCAGACGCATGGAGCCTAAATAAATTCGTTTTAAAAAAATCTGACATTTCAATTCGCAGTAAAAAAAGGTAATTTAGATGCAGTGCCATATACATTTTTGTATCTTCGTGCTATTTTTGAACGTGTATGCCAAATTTCGTCGAAATCGGTCCAGTAGTTTAGACTCGACGTGTCTTCACAGAGGACAGAGACATTTTTTAAAAACCATTTTTTTGGACTCAGGGAACATCAAAAAGTGTAAATCCTTTAAATTCTCTCTAATTTTCGTGCCATCACAATACTTTCTCTATATGTGAGAAAGTACGAGATGGCATAGCGTGGATGACCACATTTTAAATTGTGACCATGTGCTTAATACTAGAGCCAGGATATTGAAATAAAGTGAATTTTCAAGCAAAAAATTTGGAAGCTTACTGGACATGAGTCAAATTTTTAAGTGTGGAAAATAATATCCGATAAATGACGTCCTTGTCGATTTCCACATTCACATTATTCCACATTATTCACTCGACCGAGAAAAATTTGACGCACGCGATCCTTGGACACTTGTGTGTACACCTCCATCTTACTGGAACCATATTTGGACCGTTTCTATTTCACCATTTATCTGAACTATTCAATAAAGTCCAACCCATTATTAGATTATTACAGTTAACAAAAGATGAATTTGCGGTTTAATTTCTCCATTCGCCTTCAACAATAACTAAATTTAGAGGCGGTTAGAGATGGTTGAATGTTGTTAGAGATGGTTTGAGATGGTTAGAGGTGGTTAGAAATGGACAGTTAACAAAAGAGGAATTTGCGGTTTAATTTCTCCATTCGCCTTCAACAATTACTAAATTTAGAGGTGGTTAGAGATGGTTAGAGATGGTTGGAGGGGGTTAGAGATGGTTTGAGATGGTTAGAGGTGGTTAGAGATGGTTTGTGATGGTTAGAGGTGGTTAGAGATGGTTGGAGGTGGTTAGATATGGTTAGAGGTGATTGGAGGTGGTTAGAGATGGTGAGAGATGGTTGGAGGTGGTTAGAGATGGTTGGAGGTGGTTAGAGATGGACAGTTAACAAAAGAGGAATTTGCGGTTTAATTTCTCCATTCGCCTTCAACAATAACTAAATTTTGAGGTGGTTAGAGATGGTTAGAGATGGTTGGAGGTGGTTAGAGGTGGTTAGAGATGGTTGGAGGTGGTTAGAGATGGTTGGAGGTGGTTAAAGATGGTTAGACGTGATTGGAGGTGGTTAGAGATGGTGAGAGATGGTTGGAGGNTACCGACATTGTTAGGTCTGTACCGACATTGTTAGGTCTGTACCGACATTGTTAGGTCTGTACCGACATTGTTAGGTCTGTACCGACATTGTTAGGTCTGTACCGACATTGTTAGGTCTGTACCGACATTGTTAGGTCTGTACCGACATTGTTAGGTCTGTACCGACATTGTTAGGTCTGTACCGACATTGTTAGGTCTGTACCGACATTGTTAGGTCTGTACCGACATTGTTAGGTCTGTACCGACATTGTTAGGTCTGTACCGACATTGTTAGGTCTGTACCGACATTGTTAGGTCTGTACCGACATTGTTAGGTCTGTACCGACATTGTTAGGTCTGTACCGACATTGTTAGGTCTGTACCGACATTGTTAGGTCTGTACCGACATTGTTAGGTCTGTACCGACATTGTTAGGTCTGTACCGACATTGTTAGGTCTGTACCGACATTGTTAGGTCTGTACCGACATTGTTAGGTCTGTACCGACATTGTTAGGTCTGTACCGACATTGTTAGGTCTGTACCGACATTGTTAGGTCTGTACCGACATTGTTAGGTCTGTACCGACATTGTTAGGTCTGTACCGACATTGTTAGGTCTGTACCGACATTGTTAGGTCTGTACCGACATTGTTAGGTCTGTACCGACATTGTTAGGTCTGTACCGACATTGTTAGGTCTGTACCGACATTGTTAGGTCTGTACCGACATTGTTAGGTCTGTACCGACATTGTTAGGTCTGTACCGACATTGTTAGGTCTGTACCGACATTGTTAGGTCTGTACCGACATTGTTAGGTCTGTACCGACATTGTTAGGTCTGTACCGACATTGTTAGGTCTGTACCGACATTGTTAGGTCTGTACCGACATTGTTAGGTCTGTACCGACATTGTTAGGTCTGTACCGACATTGTTAGGTCTGTACCGACATTGTTAGGTCTGTACCGACATTGTTAGGTCTGTACCGACATTGTTAGGTCTGTACCGACATTGTTAGGTCTGTACCGACATTGTTAGGTCTGTACCGACATTGTTAGGTCTGTACCGACATTGTTAGGTCTGTACCGACATTGTTAGGTCTGTACCGACATTGTTAGGTCTGTACCGACATTGTTAGGTCTGTACCGACATTGTTAGGTCTGTACCGACATTGTTAGGTCTGTACCGACATTGTTAGGTCTGTACCGACATTGTTAGGTCTGTACCGACATTGTTAGGTCTGTACCGACATTGTTAGGTCTGTACCGACATTGTTAGGTCTGTACCGACATTGTTAGGTCTGTACCGACATTGTTAGGTCTGTACCGACATTGTTAGGTCTGTACCGACATTGTTAGGTCTGTACCGACATTGTTAGGTCTGTACCGACATTGTTAGGTCTGTACCGACATTGTTAGGTCTGTACCGACATTGTTAGGTCTGTACCGACATTGTTAGGTCTGTACCGACATTGTTAGGTCTGTACCGACATTGTTAGGTCTGTACCGACATTGTTAGGTCTGTACCGACATTGTTAGGTCTGTACCGACATTGTTAGGTCTGTACCGACATTGTTAGGTCTGTACCGACATTGTTAGGTCTGTACCGACATTGTTAGGTCTGTACCGACATTGTTAGGTCTGTACCGACATTGTTAGGTCTGTACCGACATTGTTAGGTCTGTACCGACATTGTTAGGTCTGTACCGACATTGTTAGGTCTGTACCGACATTGTTAGGTCTGTACCGACATTGTTAGGTCTGTACCGACATTGTTAGGTCTGTACCGACATTGTTAGGTCTGTACCGACATTGTTAGGTCTGTACCGACATTGTTAGGTCTGTACCGACATTGTTAGGTCTGTACCGACATTGTTAGGTCTGTACCGACATTGTTAGGTCTGTACCGACATTGTTAGGTCTGTACCGACATTGTTAGGTCTGTACCGACATTGTTAGGTCTGTACCGACATTGTTAGGTCTGTACCGACATTGTTAGGTCTGTACCGACATTGTTAGGTCTGTACCGACATTGTTAGGTCTGTACCGACATTGTTAGGTCTGTACCGACATTGTTAGGTCTGTACCGACATTGTTAGGTCTGTACCGACATTGTTAGGTCCATTTTAACAAATTTTGCGATCTTTATCACTTCATAACAGTGTCAGTGTTCGTTTTACTATATAAAAAAAAAAAATATTAGAAAATTGGTTTGTATCACTAAATAGATGAACTTAAAAATTTTTTCTTGGATTAAGTACGCAGTATTACAATAATATACCTAAAATATTGAAATAATTGTCAGCACAGATTAATTTTACTTTTAACAAAAACCGTGATTATATTTTCTATATTTACAAAACTAAGTGACATTTTGACATAACAAAAATAAACAAAACAAGTCAAGGAACAGGCTTCAATAATATTTTCGATAACATTTTTTCCCGTCTTAAAAATTTTGAGCTTACGTTTTCGCGAGTGATGCGCGTGAACGTTTGCGCGGATAACGTTGTTCAACGAACTCAGCCTGGGCATTAGTAACATGAACATGTGTATCAATTCCAACTAACTCGGTGTCCTTTTACTCGGTTGATGTAGCGTATATGGGGCATCATGTATAGATTTGGAAAAACTGGCAAATTAAAATTAATGTTTTTATCTGTAAATTGATCAGAAATGCACTAATTATGAACACTTCTTTGTCCTACAGCTGTATACTGTATACAGGTCGGTTTTTGTAATCTTGGGCGTATGTATCTATGTATGTCGTAAATTGACTTGGCTTCGATGAGAGCGTATGAAATAAAAAATATCCACAAATAATGCAATTTTTATCAATATACAAGAAACACTTTAATTATATATGCATTAAATTAGTCAGTTTTTCCATTAGTAAATGTGATTACCCATATACGCTACACCAACCTTTAAACTCAAGTTATGGTCATCAGTAGATTTCTTGACAGTGATTTTGCGTGACGGTGATTTTAATTCGGATTCACACCCGGGCTCCAGAACGTGCCATAAGGAACTTCCAAAAATATTTCTTAAAAACACGATTTTGACTTATGTAAATATGACATCTAGGGTTCACATGGAATTTTGCGGGTTCTAAAATTTTTGCCAACTTGACTGTATTGTTGCCTATTGACTGCCTAGGCCTAGATGTCTCAGTTACCTTTGGTAAGCTCAGAAGCAAAGTCTTAACTGTGGAAAGATCCAGTCTTATAGCCTATTTGGTTATGAGAGTTTCGGAAAATTTTGCCTACTTCTATAAGTTTTTACAAGTTATGTAAGTACTTACGATTTGCATCCTCTCGAAGATATAACAACCATAAAAAGACAATTTTTTTTTAAGTGGAAAATAAAATATCTGTTGTAAAAATTAAGCATTGTCAAACTGGCACGAAAACTATAGAGTAGAAAGTTGCAGAATAAAATAAAAACTGTCTTTTTGTTCTACGAAATAAAAAAAACTATTTCATTTAGATCTCCCCTGGAAAAAAAAGTATAACAATAAAATAAGACTTTTAGAATGTATATTTATTTTACTAAATAGCTTCATGACTTTTACTTATTTTTTTTGTTGAAAAAAATATTTTTACGACGATTTATATTATAGTAGAGATACTAGGTTTAAGTAAAAAAATAGGTCAGAAACAATTCATACAAACTGTCTCATGTACGAATTCATAATAAATTTATATTGAACATTTTATCAAAATATATTATAAAAATATAACTTCTCCTCGGCGGGGAATCGAACCCGGCTCCTCACCTCCACGTTTTAAGCTATAAGCCGGGAAAACGGCCTATATAGAGGTGGGGAACCTGCGGCCCCCGTAAGGTTTTTATGCGGCCCCCACAACGCTCTTAGAAAAATATAGAATTAAAAAAATAAATAAATAAATAAAAGTAAAAAAATGTACTTTTTTGCCCCAGAGATACTAGGTTTAAGTAANGGGCAATGAAGTTAAAAAGCTAAGAGTGTTCGAGAGAAGAATTATGAGGAGAATTTTAGGTCCAATAAGAGAGATTCAGGGATGGAGAATTCGCTCTAACAGAGAAATTGATGAATTTTTAAATCAGGAAGATATTGTAAAATTTATTAAAAGCATGCGACTAAGGTGGCTAGGACACGTAGCACGAGCGGATAACACAAGGAGTGTAAAAAAAATCCTGGATGCCAGGATAGAGGGCACAAGAAGAAGAGGGAGACCTAGAAGCAGGTGGTTGAATGATGCTGAAAGGGACCTGCAGACTCTTGGTGTTAGAAACTGGAGAACTGCCGCCCAGGAAAGAGATAGATGGCAGGAAATTGTTCGAGAGGCCAGGGTCCACCCAGGACTGTAGAGCCAGCGAAAGTAAAGTAAAGTAAAGTAAGCTACCGAAGGCATTTATATTAAAGCAATTACAGTAGCATTATTTTTTCTTTGTCGAGGACCCAACAAAATAATATTATTGAATTTTAAAGTGGAAACGTGACTAAAACAAACCTAAATTGAGAGAGAGAAAAAAATCCATAAAAAACCGTATAGTTAAAGAGAAACATTAAAAACTGATGCAATTTTGAATTCATGTAAGTTTGAATTTATGTTTTTTGGAAAAAAAAAATCGTGATGGGAAAAAGGCCTATTTTTGGGGGGCAGCCTTTTTAACACTTAAGAAAAAAAAATTAGTTATATATTTTTTCCTCCTTATCTGTTAATGCCGCGTGTAGGGAGGATAATGTTTTTACTTTGTAAAGAGGTTCTAGAAGGTTCATTTTACTCTACCGCTAGAAAGCGGACTCCAGGTTAGCTGGAGTGGGAGTTCCTTAAAGCCGGGGTCTTTCTTTTTTATTCTCTTGAGCTCTAAAGAACGGAGTGAAACCGTAGCTTAGGAGCGGTGGACTGAATGCCCACGCGTGGAAGAATAGGCTCCTCTTAGGACGAGTTGACCGAAAAGATAGTCAACTCGACGTCTATCGTATCCTCAAACTTCCATAGCTAGAGGTTTTTTTCCATCCTAGAAAAGAACCGTTTTATCTCGTATTTTGTCTACTTTATAGAGATTTAAGAGATGAAACAATATCAACAGTAAAGTTATAAAATTGCACGATAAATAATACATTACGCGTCGAGTGTGGAAAGTAGCATTTTGCATGCGAATGTGGAGTTTAAACCCGAGCGATAGCGAGGGTAGTAAAACCACACGAGCAATGCAAAATGCTACTTTCCACACTCGACGCGTAATGTACTATTTATCGTGCAATTTCAAAAATTTCAAAAAATTTCAAAATCACTCATTGATTTTCACAAAAAAACTCGATACAAACAGTTAATTTTATTAAATAAACCTCAAATTAGTTATGTTAAATGTAAACAAACTCGCTAATCGTGTGTAAAGTTGATAATTCTTCTTCTTTTCGGCTCTAGAGTGGTAAAGAAGAGGAATTCTTCAAAACTATGAGACACGCATGCGCAATTAATACAGGTGTGTAAAGAATCAATTTCTACGTACCTAAACAGAGATACAATGTTTATATTACGTATCAATCCTAGATAAAAGAACTTTTTATATACTACGTTTTTAAATTTTCCGTCATGAATAATAAATTTAAAATCTGTCAAATGAACCTGGGAAATGAAGATTGTAAATATGACACATGTCAAAAACAAATAAAATAACTTGCGGATTTTTTTCCGAACTTTCCATAGAGCAAAATTTGCTGAAAACGAATTAAATTCTGCTTGAAAGGTGGCTAAAAGTATTGAAATATTGCATTGTTATCGTGTTCTGAGCAATTCTAAAAGTTTCAAATGTCTACTCGGGAAGTTAATTAAAAACCGATTGCAAGATTTGTTCTGGACAAACAAACAAACGAGAATGCAAGCTAATAATAATTGCAAGAAAAAAATAACTTTTTATATACTACGTTTTTCAATTTTCTGTCATAAATCCATAAATTTGAAACCTGTCAAAATGAAGATTGGCAAATACGGGACATGTCAAAACAAATGAAATAACTTGCGGATTTTTTCCGAACTTTCCATAGAGCAAAATTTGCTAAAAAACGAATTAAATTCTGCTGATAGATGGCTAAAAGTATTGATATATTGCATTGTTATCGTGTTCTGATCTATTCTAAAAGTTTCAAATGTTTAGCTACACGGGAAGTTATTTAAAAACCGATTGCTTTGTACTGCAATACCGAAGATTTGTACTGAACAAACAAACAAACAAAAAGCAAGCTAATAAAAACGTAGTAAAAAGTTGCCGAATAGGTAATTTCCTTACTTTAAAGTTTTTGACGATTTACGAATTTATAAATGACAGACATAGGATAAATATTAATAAAGAAATGGTGTGCAAAAAAAAGTGTCTGACTAACATCAAGCTAGAATTTTATGTATTTAAGTTGATCTTTTGATGCCTTTAAAGAATATGCGTGGTCGGAAAAGTTCGTCTGCGGGACATAGCTTGGCAATATAGGCATTTGGCATTTGAAAAAAATCAAACCTAGGCGGTGGAGAGCGTCCATCTTCTGTCCATTATGTTAGACAATAAGATTTCCATGATCCTAAGTACAAAATTAATTAGTAGACCAAAAATAAAATTGATGTTAGGTAGTCACTTGACAGGGGACTTTGATTTCGATCTTCTATTTCGGTCTTCTATTTTTGCTTTCAGAATCATTAAAATCACCTTGTCCACTGGCTTGATTATTTTCAAATGCCTATTACCAAGCTATGTCTTGTAGACGAAACTAGACGACCACATATTCTTAAATGGCAGTATTGAAATATTTTCTTATACACAAAATTCTAGCTTGATGTTTGTCAAACACTTTTTTTACACTATCTTCTGAACTATTTATAGAATTTTGAACTAATTTCTGTCAAATTCGATCAAAATTCTAGATTAAGATTAACCTAGGTTAGATTAGAATAGAATTTAGAGGAAGAGCAGGATGAGAGTAATCTTTTAGTGAAGATGACCCAAAGGGGGGTCGAAATATTCTAAAAGTAAGTCTTTAAGTTTTCCTTATAGACCCTACCATCAATAAGATTAATAATACAAGGAAACAAACCGTAATTCTTACCTGAAAATGTATTGTTTATGCAAAAAAATGGTATATTCCTTTAATATTTTTAATGCAGCAATATATACTATTATGCCTACATATAATACTGGATAAAAATCCCGTCACGTACTTGAAGGCAAGCTACTAGAATAGAAAGGGTTTCTTGGGGTCATAAAAATTCATAATTGCTATTTTTTTATTTTTTTTTATTTATTTTTTATTTTTTTTAGAAAAATATGGATAAAAAGTTGCACTTTAGTTTAAGAGGAACAATGAATATTATGCTCATATTTATGGCTCTTTTGCGGGTAAAAAGGCCGCAATTTTGGAAAAGCGATGTATATTTGTGATCTATGCAATCCAATACCTTTAAACTGATACTCCACTCAAAAAATAAACATTTTGGGTCACAAAGTTATAGAAGTTATTTTTTTTTACATTAACTCCCAGAAATATCTTTGGGTCACAGAAAACTATATTTATGTATGTCTTCCTGATTTTGCGATCAGTTAGTTTGCAATTCCTCATTGATTGAAGACATTTTTGAGGTAAAGTTCGTAATATTTTTCTTGTTTTCATGAAAATAAAATTTTAAGTCTCTAGCTACTATAGGACGGGAGATATACACCAAAATTTTACTGACGTGGACGGACGAACTACCAAAAGCATAAGGGTTTCTAGGATTATCTCGAAACCCTAAAAATAACCAACATTTAATAAATAATACAGTCCGGTTTTTACTGATTCACATCATTTACTGATGATTTCAAACTGATTGTGCTGTGAGTAAACTGGTTATGATTAGAGGACCTACGATTAGCAAAAGTAATCGATACCGGTTTGAATTAAACATTAGCTAGATTGTTGCTTCCGAGCTTACCGAAGGTAATAATAGAAGCTTTATTGTCGTTCTGTAGAAAAAAAAACATTTTTCATATTCTTGATTTCGAAAATTCCAAGACTGAAATCGGTTTCTGACATCAGGGAACGTTGTCGGTTCCCGGTATGTTTGTCGGTCTGTGTGTCGCTCATTCTACTCGTTCGATATTAATAAATGTTGGATGGTAGGTCATGCTAAGCCTCTTATTGGTCCCATAATATACCTAAGTTTCAACCATCTGCGCCCATTTGTTTCTCTTTCACATGCGCACAAACATTAATTTGTTTCTCTTCCACATGCGCACAAACATTCATTTGTTTCTCTTCCACATGCGCACAAACATTCATTTGTTTCTCTTCCACATGCGCACAAACATTCATTTGTTTCTCTTCCACATGCGCACAAACATTCATCTGTTTCTCTTCCACATGCGCACCAACATTCATTTGTTGGACAAGCTATGTGCTAAGCAGACTATGTGCTAAGTTGCTGCAAATAGATTTATCATGTATTTTATTATTGCGTAGGCTTCAACGGTTGAAATCATCATTAAGTTGAAGGTCGGTGAGCACCGCGTCATGTTCGATGGGTATTCCGAAGTTTAACCTCCTATGCTGGAGGTATCTTCAGTGTTGTACGTATTGTTCAAAGCGAGGGACTTGTACAACCCTGAAGATGTTTCAAGCATAGAAGGCGAAACTTCGCAATACCCATGGAACATGACGCGGTGCTAACTAATTAACTGAGGAACATGCTCTCCACTGGTTTGTTTTTTTCAATATGCCTATTGCCAAGCTATGTCTGGCAGACGAACTTAACCGACCACATATTTTTACAAGGCACCAAAACATTTACTTATACACAAAATTTTAACTTGATGTTAGTCAGACACTTTTTTGCACGCTATCTCCTGGACTATTATAAATTTTGAGTAATTCAGCGATGGTTGAAATATCGCCTAAAAGAATGAGACCGTAAAAGTTTTATTTATATAAGTTCTTATCGGACCATTGAAGGAGATTCCCTTTGATTTGTTGCTATCAATGATGACTATATGAACTTTTAGATTGGCAATAAACTGTTAATTTTGATTCCAGGCTTGCGATGGTAATGGAATCATTGCGATGTGTTCACAATGTTCACGAAATTGTTGTCTGGCAGACGAACTTAACCGACCACATATTTTTACAATGCACCAAAATATTTACTTATACACAAAATTCTGGCTTGATGTTAGTGAGAAACTTTTTTGCTCGCGTACCTCCTCGACTATAAGGCACTCTACTCCTAATACTCTTTTAACTAAGTCGTGTTCTTTAATCAACCCAAATTCCGATAGAAGCTTAAACAATACTTAAGTTAGGTGCAACTAATGTTTTATTTGAGTAGATGGACGCGCACGTTGCCTTGCCCCAGTAATTCCGTGCTTGGGTGCACTATTCTCTCTAATTGAAAGGGAAGACCTGTCCGTGCCTGGTTCCATCTTGGTTCCGATATCCCTCATCCATCACCGCCTCTAATTCCACCCAAAACTGATTCGATTCGTTTCCAACCGATTTTATACCGTTTTTTCTATACACTTCACTACTTATCTGCTTTCTCATTATGATCCTATTATAGAGAAGTAGAAAGTTTTCGTTATACTTCTAGTTATCATATAACCATTATATTAAACTTGTTTCAAAATTTTTACATTAGTCCTGCACAGATTAGTGGTAGTATGTACTAATCTACATCAATAATTAAATAGTTAAATTAGGAAATTATCGTAAACTAAGCTATTTTTAATTCGTAATAAAGGGCCTAAATTTAAATAAGTATCTTGAATAAAAAATTGTAAGTACCTAATCCTAAATCAAATGTATTTAAACTAATATGGATATAAACTTCTTGATTTTAATTTAATGATAAAAATAAAAAAATAAAATAAAAATAAAAAGACTGCAAATTAGTGTGTCACATAGCTTCCTCGCATCCTATCATGTACTTTATTGTTATATTGGTTATTGTGTAAAAAATAGTTTTATCTACCTTTAACACTTCATAGCGGTGTCGCTGTTGGTTTTACTAAAGGTCGACCAAGAAGTCATGAACACGGGAGAAACTGAAAGCTTAGCTTCGTTTAAAGTCGAAAATTCCGAGTATTGCCGAAGTCAGTACAGTCGGGTGCAGAGACAATACCCATTTCTAGTTTGTATGACATGCGCAGCGCAATTATGTCAAATATCACGAATAATAACAGGAAGGTTTCCAATATTTTAGGTTACCTGTTTTGTTTGTTTTTATCCAGTACGAATTATAGTCACAACTCACAACTGTCCTAAACGATTTTTGAACGATCCACAAATCCACGGGATGATGCAAATGCAAAGGACGCTACAAATTACGTGGTTGGAACAAACCTAACATGTATTTGTTATAACAGAATATTATTATGAATAATCAATAAATAATAATATAAAGATATTATCGTATATTATTAGTGATTTCTTATCAGGTACAGTGTTGCCTGTTGCAAAAAATATTTTTAAAAAATATAGAATTTATCAAAAATACAATTATTAATAACAAAAGAACAACACTGTGTTTTTGATAGAGGTCTATTTTATTAAAAGCTGACTATATATGACACCAAAACAACGACACTAGCGCACTCCTCAGATTTCCATGACTTCTTGGTCGACCTTAGTAGGTATGGGGACACTTGAGTCCAACCCCACTCCTGACCCCCTACGTCATACCCCCACTCCTCGAGGCCACGCCCACCACCCACTAAACCACCCCATTAAACGGTCATGGAGTATTAGACAATAAGCGCTAGTATTTGGTGGGAAATTTGATCTGGCCGAAAATTCTAACCGGACGTCAACAGATGATGATTTAACCGCGTCTTTTTGTTTACTACAATCGATTACTACGATGGGGGCTATATTTTTAAATTCTTCCGGTGTCAATAATGGTTTAGGGTTTTGTTTTTGGTAGTAAGCGGTTTGAAACTGACTGTACATTTCATAAAGCATAGCGTAACCGTTNTTAATTAATTAATTTAGTTAAAATAATTAATTAATTTAATTAATTAATTATAGTCGAGTTATGCGGGTCTGGTATCCGATGGTAGAGATCTAGAGTTTACTCGCTAGTGTTACTAATTCGACTCGTTGGTAAAGTGTATTGCGGGTTTTGCATCCGTCCCAAGTGTCCCCATACCTACTAAAGATTTCCATGACTTCTTGGTCGACCTTTAAAATATTTATTTGAAAAAAAAATTATCGTCTCATTGAATAGATGATGTTTTATTTTTATCCCCGACCTAAAATTCCAATTTTAAATTTGAAGTTCACGTTTATGCAAGCGTTGCGCGTGAACGCATGGAAAGATAACGTTGTCCAACGAACTCGTCCTGGGCATTGGTAAAATAAACATGTCTACCAAATTTCATCAAAATCGATCGTCATTTACTCAAGTCGTCACGCACGTTTCATAATTCGCGATACACAGACCGACAGACAGACAGACAAACAGACACGAGACCAAAAATGTTCCCTGATGTCTGAAACGGATTTCTGTCTTGGAATTTTTAAAATCGGGGGCATAAAACTTTTTCGTTCTTAAAAGTGAACACAATGCTTCCGTTACCTCGGTAAGCTCGGAAGCAATAGTTGGAAAATTACATAAATTCAATAAAATATGACACGAGGAAGCTATATGCTGCATAATATGGCACAATAATTTTAAATTTACCTATTTAAATTTTTGTTAATATTCTATTTAAGTAAAAGATTTCTATATTAGATTCTATTAAGAATAATAGAATCACTCTGGAAGTGCAAATGTTATTTTAGCTTTGTGATAAAATGTATTCATAATAACAATATTACAGTCGTGAGAACGAAAGACGTTATATTTTGTGGTAACAAATGTCTGCAATTTTCATCGATATTTGGTGTTTTTTGAGAAATGTTTTTACAGCACTATGTTCTTTTTTACAGTTCTTAATAATACTAGAACCTTAGAACCTCAATAGACAATGTTGTTTTTTTTCGTCATAAAAGACTATAAGCGTGTCTTATTTTCTGGGGATTTTTTGCTCTTTGTTTAGTTATAGGCTCTGAATGAGACCGAACTCTATACAGGGTTGTCGGATTGAAGGAAAACACGGTAAATTGGCCATCCTGATTGGTGGATGATTAGGGAGGGTCCAGGGTTCTGTGGTGTCTCAAGTCACGATTTTCAAAGTTGGGAACGATTCAAAGGGACTTCGTGAACACGGAAACGTGTTTGGGCCCAAAGCCTCGAGTCTACTTTGACTTACCCACTCCATCTTGACTGATTTATGACTAAATTATCTTTTACCTTTTTTTTTTTTTTTTTTTTTTTTTTGGAGGTTGGTTATGTCTTGAGATATTTAAGATATATATCTTTTTATATATGTACTAGACGTTATGCCCGTGACAACGGGCAGAATAAAATATGATTAAAAATAATATTAAAATATTTAAATAGATATTTACTGTTTAAATAGTAAGTTTTATGCTCGTAACTTCAGTGCAAGGTGGTGGCTCAGTGGTAGAGGACCCACCTCATGTGCTGAAAGTCACTGGTTCAATCCCAGCTTATGGCGCATCAATTTTTAACGTTATATATCATTTAGAGGTGAGTCGTCGCCCGTTGTCGGGACACTACTCGATTATATAAAAGATGTACATTTAACTGCTGTGGTGCTATTATAGCCTTGTTCGCACTTGACAAGAATTTAGTCGAGTGGCGAGTAATCTAGGAACTGAGCTAGTAGCAGCTCAACAAAAATCGTTCAGATTTGCACTTTACTAAACTGTGCAGTACATTAGCAGCTAGTATATTTGCGAGATGGACAGTCAACGCATCAAAGTAAATAAGCTAATAAAGCTTATTGCAATGTCTATTTTAGAAGAAGCCGAAAAAGAAATTAGTATGTAAATATAACAAAAAAAAACGTATGTATACGAAAATGGATTTAAAAAAAGGGATTAATTAGGAAGTACTACTTCTCTTCTCATATAATTAGTATTGGAAGATCCTAAAGAAAACTTCGGAACTTTGACTGAAAATTGTTTTAATTTTATTTTAATGTAAATGCAGTCACAAATTCAACCTAAGGATACCTATTTCTACTCGCCCCAAAAAAAATAGAGTGAAATAAATCGACTATTCAGTCTAAATTACTTGACTAAAATGTTGACGTTCAGAAACGTTTAGTTACTAATCTACTTGCCACTCGAATAAATTATTTGCCAAGTGCGAACAGGCCTTTAGTGCTGTACTAGTGATTGTGTTGAGGCCAAGTCAAGCAAAAGAAAGTATGAGATTAAATAAGAGTAAGCGTAAAAACTGTAAATATGAAAGAATTATACGTACAACTTCCTTTTAAGTGAAATAAATTATATCTAAATTCAGGGAAATTGACAAAATTCAAACAAATAAAAAAATAGACTACCAATTAGTGTGGCACATAGCTTCTTCGTATCCTATCCATATTTTATTGATTTTATGATTAGTTCTTTCCCCCGTTATTTTTAATTTGTCAACATTGTTTTGATTTTTTACACGAATCAAATTATTAATTTAAATAAGTTGAGATAATGATGGATTATAATCGGTGTAAATAAATTAACAAAGATTAATTCATGTTCTGAGACGTTTCAACCCTAAAGGGTCATCTTCAGTCATTATATTCACTAAAACAAACAAAAGATTTTTCCAATTTTACAAACATTTTTTTTATATATATATTTTTTTTTTTTTTACAT
>KZ652825.1:419903-431756 GCA_001010745.2 Gerris buenoi | reverse complement strand
AAAAAAAAAAAAAAAAAAAAAAAAAAAAAAAAAAAAAAAAAAAAAAAAAAAAAAAAATCGTAATCTCGCATGAGTTTTGCCCACCCAGTATTTTATCTTACCCCTCACTCCATACATTCAGATTATAACCTTTCAATACTCGTCTATATTTTTATATTATGCCTAAACGAAGAGTTAAAAAAAATATTTCTGACTTTGGAAAAACAACATTTTTTTTCCTCTTGTTCCTCCCCTCCCCCTTCTCCCTCACCAATGTAAAAAGTTTTGTTTTTTTAATAACGGTTGGCTTAAAGGGGGGGGGAGGGAAAGTGTTCTGAACCCCTTTTTTGATAAATCGCCCCCCCCCCTTCATCCCATCTTTCGAACAAAGTGTTATTACATTTTGATGGGACTCAAAATTGCTTCATTTTTTTTCTTTTTGCGTTCTCTCTTTCACTATATATATATATATTTATATATATATATGCTCGATTATAAATTCTTATAATACACATTTTGTGACTACTGTCCTACTTTAATCAAAACAGGAATGATATATTTTCTGGTCATTTTTATTTTTACAAACTTTTTTTTCGGTGTATAATATTTTCGAAAACAAATATATGTACTTTCAAATACGTTTTTGCTCATGTATTATTTTTTTCCCCCGTAAAAATGCCCTATATTTGAATAAAGTAGTTTTTTTTAACCAATTTAGATGTTTTTTTGCAGTTCGGATACAAATAAATTAATATAATGCGAAATAAAAAAAATTGCTTAACTGAAAAAAATATATATGTTTGAAAAAAAAAAAAAGGTTGAAACATTGAAATATATCAAAAGAGACCGTTTAATTATTCCATTCATTATATACGTAATTTAAAGCGAGTTCTTTTTTTTTTAAAGCAGGTGTGTTTGAGAAATGTGACGCCTATTTGTAACGTAAAAATATCCCTGGTAACTTATATAAGCCTCTTTCTTTAACTCTCTAGAAATTTTAATTAATTTAATTTATTCTAATTCATTAATAAAGGTGTTTAATTCCAGCTGGTCGTAAATATACATAAGAATATAGGACGGATCCCTCTCATTTAATACAGTCCACTTTTTTAAAATAATTTATGACTTAATTTATCATGTTTATTTAAAAAAAAGTTAAATTTTTAATGCTTATAAGTGAATTTGTATTTATGATAAAAAGCTTATCAAAAAGCTGAAAATATAGTTAACTATTTAAATTATTTAAACTATTTTAAGTAAACCATACAATAATTAAATTAATTACTATTCATACAATAAATTATAATTATTATTATTTACTTTTTGTGCTCCCGTGCTTACCCAAGTTATAACGGAATCAAAGTTATTGAACTACACTAAGAAATTTTTATTCGAATTCAAAATTTCCAAAACAGAATCCGTTTCAGACATCTGTAAACAAATTTGGTCTCGTGTCTGCCAGTCTGTCTGTTGGTAATTATACCTGGACGAAGAGAGTCCGAGTTCGATTCCCCGTCGAAGAAAAGTTATTTTTATGATACATATTGATAAAATGTTCAATAATAATATAATTAAATGTACCAACGGAAACTAATTAATGGGAAACACTGGGCTAAGTAATTATGAACTCGTATTTGAGAAAGTTTGTCTGAGTTGTCATGGACCGATTTCTTTATAAGGGGAGTAACAATCTAAAGAAGAACATTCTTTACACCTTCTTTAGATTGCTACTCTCTTCTGTTTTTTTATAAGGGGAGTAACAGTCTAAAGAAGAACATTCCGAATCCGTCCTTCCGTCGCGGATCCGTCCTTTAGTCTAAAAATAGTACATTACGCGTCGAGTTTGGAAAGTAGCATTTTGCATGCGAGTGTGGAGTTTGCACCCGAGCGACAGCAAGGGTTGTAAAACCACACGAGCAATGCTAAATGCCGTTTTCGCACGAGTTGCGTACCGTACTTAATCTACGATTGTTAGATTTTAATAATAAATACAGAAAAAAATAATATACTTATCGAATGTAAGTTCGTACTTCTCTTTTGATATAGATGACATCAATTCATTAGTTTTATTTTGTGCCGAATTAATTATTTCGGAAGGCGTATTATTCTCCTCATATTCGTCATAATCACTTAAATCACTCATTGATTTTCACAAAAAACTCGATACAAACAGTTACTTTTTATTAAATAAACGTCTAAGTTATGTTAAATGTAAACAAACTCGCTAATCGTGTGTAAAGGTGAAGAATTCTTCTTCTTTTCGTCACTAGAGTGGAAAAAAGAGGAATTCTTCAAAACTATGAGACACACATGCACAATTAATACAGGTGCGTAAAGAATCACTTTCTACGAATCTAAACAGAGATACAATGTTTATATTACGAATCAATCGTAGATAATGTACATTCCGTACACCTTCTTTAGATTATTTCCCCTCTGTTTTTTTATAAGGGGAGTAACAGATTGATCATTTATGGAGGAGCTTAGAGTCTATGACCAATCCCCATATAATATGTCTTAGCTTATAATCAACTAGATATTTATTTTGCAGACAATGAACTTAAAAACTAGTATTTATATTGATATTACTTAAAGATTAACATACGTATACGTGAAGAATTGTTTTAATTAGATAATTACAAAAATGATGGTTTATTAGTGACTCAAGAAGGTATATTAGGTACCTGGGAGACAAGGGGGGGAATCAGCTGATCTAGGGAAGGTTACACAGATGGCGACGCTAGGTTCTGTTCGGTTGAAGGACCAGGAGACTAGGACCGCGTAGGAGCTCGTCACCCTTCTTCCTTTCACACTATAGATAACGAACATCCAATATCTATTCCCTTTTATTCCATTGTGCTCCATTATTCCTTTTCTTATTATTTAAATATCTTATCTACAGATATAGATTGTGACTAATATAATACGTACATATTATGTGCGTATGTGGAAGAGAAACAAATGACCGCAGAAGATTGAAACTTATATAGGACCAACAATGAGCTAATTATGAACTACCATAGAAATTTTTATTAAAATCGGACGTGTAGTTTTTAAGATATGTTGGGTCGCAAAAATTGAACGACAGACCGACAGACAGACACGGAACCAAAAAAATGTTCACTAAACGGTCTGAAACGGATTTCTGTTTTGGAATTTATTTGAAATCAGAAACCTAAAACCTTTTCATTACCTTCGTTAGCCTCGAAAGCAAAATAATATAACAGAAACTGCATAAAAACGTAAGAATATTTTTCAATCGAGTGTACTCCAATCAGCTAATTCAAACGCTAATAAAGGCTGAAAAGTATTATCAGCTAAATGCTAAATTAATATCACTTATCAATACAGAATGGCATGAACTTTCATGTCATTCGGTGCTTATCTAGTTATGGCGCTGATAATACGTAGACAGGCTAATAACACCAACATACACAATCGTTTGTCCCTCATATATAAAGTTCTGGAATGCCTGGAACAAAAATCATAAACAAATTAAGAACATTGAATCAAACAAAATTAAAAAAAAAAAATTATGAATTTATAATAATAAATATGAACGTAAACAAAATGGATAAATCTGCACTATTTGGCCCACCGATTTACTTGCAATTTTTTTTAAAAATTGTTCCTTTTTACAAATTAAAAACAATTCCTCTTGTAGCATCTCGGTAAATTCATTTTTTTTAAATGTATTGTTTGCAAGGAGAGATGAGACGGGGTAACATCTTGCATAAACGTGTAATTTAGCATTTGATCTTTAATTTCAGGCAACATTGTGATTAACACATCTTCAATGTTTGTTATAACACTGAGGGACTTCTACCACTTACCTACAAAGAACCCCCCCTTTCCACCATATGGTAATTTATTCTATCAAAAGTATAATACCAGACAAGATCACTACCCGGACAACTACTTTTTTAAGACCCTATTTCAAACCGTTATTGCATGGCTTTCACCTAATCGTTTTTAAAGTTATAGGTATGAAATTTAAAGTAGAAGAATATAGTTTTCAGACCCCGCAAAACCCATATCTCTATCTACTATAGAAGCTGAGCTATAAGTGTTCAAAAAAGTGCGGGTTTTTTGACCCAACCTGTATATATAAAAAATGTGGAGATTGCTGGGCCATAGAAAAATAAAAATGCAATTTAATCTGATTAACTGACATTAGGATTTTTTGTTTGTTTGTTTGTTTTCAAGTATTCTTGTTCATTGTGGATCTTTTTTATCTGCAGTTCCTCTGCCGATTAATTATCATTTTAACAATTTCATGTTTACAGCATGCGTTCATTTCATGTTCTCAAATAGCCCGGTACAAATAGACCAAAAAAGAGCCTAAAGGGGGGAAAAATTAAATACTAAACTTTCATTGCACCATCGTTTAGAAGGTGTTTAGGGGAGCATTTTCCATATTATCATATCGAGTGCCACCGCTTGCTTCCCCCACCACCCCCTATTAAAGACCAAATTTGGGCTATTCACTGTAACGCTAATATCTCCGGAACAATAAGTGATAACGGTGTGCGGTTTGTTTTAAAATCTTCTATACACTGTCCTCTTTAATTTGATACCCATATCAACATGCTTTAGCAACTCTAATGCAGGAGGAGTAAAAAAGTAAGTGCAGGAGTTGAGTAAATGCTATGACATATTATACATCAAATTAAAGCTAATAAAATAATCTATACGTTTTATTTCGCCATATTTTTAGTGCCGACCCCGTGGAAAAAAGTTATTGTCAAAATTGTTCAGAATAGAAATAAGATATGTTGACTTTTTACCATATTTTATGAGTTTTAGTACACTTTGACTGCAAAAAGCATGTTGATATGGGTATCAAATTAAAGAGGACAGTGTATAGAAGATTTTAAAACAAACCGCACACCGTTATCACTTATTGTTTCGGAGATATTGGCGTTACAGTGAATAGCCCAAATTTGGTCTTTAATAGGGGGTGGTGGGGGAAGCAAGCGGTGGCACTCGATATGATAATATGGAAAATGCTCCCCTAAACACCTTCTAAACGATGGTGCAAAGAAAGTTTAGTATTTAATTTTTCCCCCCTTTTTTACCTATTGGTACTCGGCTAAAAATGTTTCTTCGTGAGACATCATATTCAAACATTTTTATATGACTAAGTATATGTAGACTGAAGTATGACGTGACTGAATTGACGCTCTTTAAAAAAAGTAAATACAATAATTCCTTGGCTGCATTTATTTATTTATTATAGAAAAAAAAACAATTAACTACAAAAAATAAATAAACTTATGAACCAAAAAGACTGACACATAATCATAAAGAAAACAGAAAAAAAAATTAACAAGTCTACTGGCAGACTGACAGTCAAACAATGCACGAGTGCTAAATAAGTTGATGTTATCGTGTCTCTGCTAATTCCTTCGTCTTTACACAATGCTAATTTTGTTTTTGTAAAATAATTAAGACATAAGACAGTCTGGAAAAATGTTTGTCCTGCGCTCTTTATATCACTATTGTTTTCTTTTTATTTTTCGTCCAAACTTCTAGACGAAAGAATAAATAAACAAAATTGTCACTTCTTGAAGTGCGTAAAAAAATATGAATTTAGTTAGAACAGAGAGGGAAAAAGAAAACAGTGTAAAAATATGAATTTAGTTTGTAAGAAAACAAAGGTGATAACTACACAAACCAGTTGTGACCGGTTATATTTTTACGTAATTGAAACCAAGTTCAGGAAACGTAACCCAATGTTGATAAATGATTGTTTTTATGTTAAGATATTTTATCCTTTACATCTTTCTTAATTGAACTTAGCATGACATTATAAAAAAACAATACGATATTATTTTGTTAAAACCATATTATAAGGGTTCGAGGAGAACCACAGTTGTTTTTGTTTACTTCATAAACTCGACTTTTTTTACTGCGTTTTTATTAGCTTGCTTTCTTGTTTGTTTGTCCAGTACAAATCTTGCTATCGATTTTTAACTAACTTCCCGAGTAGCTAGACATTTGAAACTTTTAGAATAGCTCAGAACACGATGACAATGCATTATTTTAATACTTTTAGCCATCTTTGAATAGAAAGTAACCCGTTTTCAGCAAATTATGCTGTATGGAAAGTTAGTTGGGAAAAAATCTGCAAGTTATTTTATTTGTTTTGACATATCCCATATTTACAATCTTCATGTTGAAGGGTTCAAATTTATGTTTTATGACAGAAAATTTAAAAACGTAGTATATAAAAAGTTATTTTTATCTTGTAATTATTTTATTATTATTTTTATTTATTTATTTATTTATTTTTTTTGTTTGTATTTAGTAATGTAATGACAATTAATGATTTGTACATAAAATGTTCGTTTCTAATAAATCTCACAAACATGAAAGAATTCAAATTTAAAATGCATGAATTTTACGATACATAAAATATATTAGTGGAATTTAACATGAATACGTCTGCCAATTCGTCTGGCACATTATACATTGCGTCCTTGAGAGCTATTATTAGGTATGGGACAATATCATAAAATTAAGAAGAATATGATAGATTTTAAAATATATATGTAACCATTAATTTAGGATGTGAACATTTAAGAAATAAACTGCCAATTGGTGTGGCGCATAGCTTCCTCGTATCCTAACACGACAATTTATCGATTATGGATTTTATGCTTTTACAAGCCGTTTTGTTTATTATTTCCCCCGTTTGTTTTAATTTTTCAAAATTCTTTGATATTTTCCATGAATTAAAGAATCAATTTAACAAAAGTTAAAGAGCGCAGACGGTTCAAATTAATCTGGCGCTATCTGCTGGGTACTTCCGACGAACTATCCAATTTTCATAAGAAAATCATTATGTACTTTTGAAGATATAGGTATAAAAATATGTTTCAGCGCATATTGAAATAATGTGGGCAGAAGTCAAATATATCATAGAAATAAAATTGATCCTTACAACTGCACTATACTTAGTAATCAATTAATTAATTATTATTAATAACTAACACGTTATTCTAAACTTATTAGTTATTACAAATAATTAACACAGTATTCAAGAATTATAATAATTCATAACTAAAATATTTATATAAAAGTTAAACATAATAAATTATAAAGATAATGTGAATAATAAACTATTTATATAAAAAAATTTCTCATTCATAAAAATGTTTAAATTTAAAATTAGCTATTTATAATAACATATAGTTGTAGTTCTAAAATACAATAATTATAGTTGAACAATAGCTGTAATTAATGGTAGTTGAAGCTTAAATGTTATAATATAATAGCCACCATTAAATTTTAATTAGTCCAACTTCGTTCGAGCTAGAATGATAACATCTGCAAATTGCTATTATTATGTTTTTATGTATATTTATGTATATATATATATATATATATATNAACGTGTTTCTAAAGAACTTATAAATGATCTCTTATTGAAGCTTTTAGTGGGAATGAAATCTTGTAAATTAGCGCTTCGATTCGAGACAAAGGGACTGAGTAAACAAGCAGGGTCTCGGGATATTCTAGTGTTACTGGGATGCTCGAGTTTTACTTGAGTTGCACTGCCGTCAGGCGCAGCACAGTCGCCCTGAAAATAATAGAAAATATGATAGAATTGTAAAGGAGACGGGAGTGGGAGTGTTTATGGGTATCCTTCTTATGGAGAGTTTAGTAGTAGATGGAGAGTTGGTTGTGTCACCTGTTGATGAGGAAGGTGTATGCGTGTGTGCAGGGTAGTCGGAGAGGCCGGGGAATGAGGCGTGCCTACCATCGTATTGATCAGTCCAAGCCTCCGAGGAGGTACTGCCAACAGCCGCCGGCAGGGGGCGGCAATTGACACTAGCTCGTCTCAGTCCGCCGCCCGCCGCCGCCGAGCTCGTGGTGCGACGCCGTCCTAACCCCGGCCATGCAGCAGCAGTGCGGCGTATGCAGCGCACTGTCTTCACTCTTCCGCCGAATTATGTGCATTCCTCCTTCACGCAGAGGTTCCCAGGAATCCTCTCAGCAGCGCAACGAAAACGTATGTTTTATACAATATATCTTATAAGCATCTCTTCCTTTCCTCCTCGATCTCATCTCGAGCTTTCCTCCCGGTTCATCTCACACAGTATTACTATACTTCTATTTTCCTAAATCTATAATTTAAGTTAAAAATCCCATGTTTATTTTATACTTTTTCTATGTACAAATTCACTTTAAGTCTATTCCTAATCAAAAATAAGATTATATATTTCAAAAAGGGAAATAGTGTGTCATGTTTTACCTCCCTCTGCAATATACTTACATATGATATATATATATATATATGTGTGTGTGTGTGATCAATATCGCTTCATTGTCGTTTATTTATAGCTAACAGTAATAAAAAAGAACTAAATACTTCGAAAATGAATCAATATATACTTTTTTTTACGGCTGAATTAGCTTGATTAAATTTTATTTTCAAACTTTTTTTTTCATATAAAATAATATTAGCAAGAAAAAAGAAGAAGAAGATTTAATAATAATTATGGTAGTAGTTTATACTAGAGTGGAGGGGGGTAGAGTTGGAGGACAACATAGGTCTAAAATTGGACCATTTGAAGCCAATTGAGGACAATTTGGTAAGAGTCACTCATCCTTACACGACTGCAAATAATCAACTAGAATAGAACTAGTTACATAAAAATAGACAAGTAATATTAGACTGTAAATGTATAATAGAAATGTTCACTTATATATACATCTATATATAACAAATAACTACCTTTAATACCCCCTTTCAAAAATACGTTTGTATAGAAAATAGTAAATTTAAAATAAAAATACGAAATAGACTGCCAATTAGTGTGGCACATAGCTTCCTCGTATTCTATCACAGATTTTTATTGAGTTTTTGTTTTTTACAAGCCATTATTGTTCAATTTATTTAATTGTTTCCCCCGAGTTGTTATTAGGGTTTTGTAGATACTTCTCAAAACCCTTATGCCGAGGGTGATGTGTCCGTCTGTCCGTCGNCAATTCAGTTTGTGTTAAATTCTATTCAGCTTCTTCAGTTCTCAATTCAGTTTGTGTTAAATTCTATTCAGCTTCTTCAGTTCTCAATTCAGTTTGTGTTAAATTCTATTCAGCTTCTTCAGTTCTCAATTCAGTTTGTGTTAAATTCTATTCAGCTTCTTCAGTTCTCAATTCAGTTTGTGTTAAATTCTATTCAGCTTCTTCAGTTCTCAATTCAGTTTGTGTTAAATTCTATTCAGCTTCTTCAGTTCTCAATTCAGTTTGTGTTAAATTCTATTCAGCTTCTTCAGTTCTCAATTCAGTTTGTGTTAAATTCTATTCAGCTTCTTCAGTTCTCAATTCAGTTTGTGTTAAATTCTATTCAGCTTCTTCAGTTCTCAATTCAGTTTGTGTTAAATTCTATTCAGCTTCTTCAGTTCTCAATTCAGTTTGTGTTAAATTCTATTCAGCTTCTTCAGTTCTCAATTCAGTTTGTGTTAAATTCTATTCAGCTTCTTCAGTTCTCAATTCAGTTTGTGTTAAATTCTATTCAGCTTCTTCAGTTCTCAATTCAGTTTGTGTTAAATTCTATTCAGCTTCTTCAGTTCTCAATTCAGTTTGTGTTAAATTCTATTCAGCTTCTTCAGTTCTCAATTCAGTTTGTGTTAAATTCTATTCAGCTTCTTCAGTTCTCAATTCAGTTTGTGTTAAATTCTATTCAGCTTCTTCAGTTCTCAATTCAGTTTGTGTTAAATTCTATTCAGCTTCTTCAGTTCTCAATTCAGTTTGTGTTAAATTCTATTCAGCTTCTTCAGTTCTCAATTCAGTTTGTGTTAAATTCTATTCAGCTTCTTCAGTTCTCAATTCAGTTTGTGTTAAATTCTATTCAGCTTCTTCAGTTCTCAATTCAGTTTGTGTTAAATTCTATTCAGCTTCTTCAGTTCTCAATTCAGTTTGTGTTAAATTCTATTCAGCTTCTTCAGTTCTCAATTCAGTTTGTGTTAAATTCTATTCAGCTTCTTCAGTTCTCAATTCAGTTTGTGTTAAATTCTATTCAGCTTCTTCAGTTCTCAATTCAGTTTGTGTTAAATTCTATTCAGCTTCTTCAGTTCTCAATTCAGTTTGTGTTAAATTCTATTCAGCTTCTTCAGTTCTCAATTCAGTTTGTGTTAAATTCTATTCAGCTTCTTCAGTTCTCAATTCAGTTTGTGTTAAATTCTATTCAGCTTCTTCAGTTCTCAATTCAGTTTGTGTTAAATTCTATTCAGCTTCTTCAGTTCTCAATTCAGTTTGTGTTAAATTCTATTCAGCTTCTTCAGTTCTCAATTCAGTTTGTGTTAAATTCTATTCAGCTTCTTCAGTTCTCAATTCAGTTTGTGTTAAATTCTATTCAGCTTCTTCAGTTCTCAATTCAGTTTGTGTTAAATTCTATTCAGCTTCTTCAGTTCTCAATTCAGTTTGTGTTAAATTCTATTCAGCTTCTTCAGTTCTCAATTCAGTTTGTGTTAAATTCTATTCAGCTTCTTCAGTTCTCAATTCAGTTTGTGTTAAATTCTATTCAGCTTCTTCAGTTCTCAATTCAGTTTGTGTTAAATTCTATTCAGCTTCTTCAGTTCTCAATTCAGTTTGTGTTAAATTCTATTCAGCTTCTTCAGTTCTCAATTCAGTTTGTGTTAAATTCTATTCAGCTTCTTCAGTTCTCAATTCAGTTTGTGTTAAATTCTATTCAGCTTCTTCAGTTCTCAATTCAGTTTGTGTTAAATTCTATTCAGCTTCTTCAGTTCTCAATTCAGTTTGTGTTAAATTCTATTCAGTTTCTTAAACTCACGGTTATATTAATACATTTTAAGATTGCACAAATATATTAGATAAACCTAAATATATCCTTTAAATTCTAAATGAAGAATTATGATGTATAATAAAGAATTTTATGAAAAAGATTATAATCTAAGAATTTTAATGATGTATAATAAAATTCTTTTGTATTTTTGGGCGCCATTATTATCAATGTTAATGATTAATGACAATCAACGCTGATGTTTTTATCGTATCTTTTATATAATCGAGTAGAGTCCCGACGGCGACGGGCGACGGGCAACGACTCACCTCTAAATGATTTATAACGTTAAAAATTGATGTGCCATAAGCTGGGATTGAACCAGTGACCTCCTGTGCCTAAGCCTCGAACACTACCGACTGAGCTATTCCTATGTAATGATTCGGAGGGCATAAAAATTTCTATTTAAACAGTATAATATATCTATTTAAATATTTTAATTATAACTACATATCTCTTTTTTGACTATATTTTATTCTGCCCGTTTTCACGGGCTTAACGGCTAGTATATTTATATTCCAAATTCACGCATCTGATCCGACCCTGAGTCAGATATTTTTTAAAACAATACTAGAAAAGTTTAAATAGCGAAAATCTATCAAATGTAAAAACATACAATTTATTGTGCCATTACATAATTGACACTGAAAATGTTCTTCGATATTAATAAATTCCATAAAAATCAAGGTCAAAATAATCATCATTGTTCAAACATATTTTATTAGAAATGTATATTAACTGTATAGAATAATCTAGAATAATTTATCCTGTTAAATATCTTTAATAATGTTTAATATATGAGGATAATTAATTTTTACATTTGACAAAAAGATGATTCAAAGAATACAGCTTTTGTAATGGATCAATATTGTAGAATTGAATAAAAGTATTAGTCAATGATAGCTCTAAAAATTAACCATAAAAAGATATCCAGAAGATGGTAATTAGATAAAACACTTACACACCTATATACTCTCTCTCTGTGTCTCTCTGTGTGTCTCTCTCTCTCTCTCTCTCTCTCTCTCTCTCTATATATATATATATATATATAAATATATATATAT
>KZ652825.1:346408-362831 GCA_001010745.2 Gerris buenoi | reverse complement strand
TACCCATGGTGCACTAGTCGTAGATAAAATTTAATACGCAACATGGATCGAAGTATTTCTACTCTCGGCAAGCCTCGGGAGCTAACTCATTTATCTCCCTCGGCCTTGCGGCCTCGGGAGCTAATGAAGTTTTCTCCTTCGGCGTTGCCTCAGGAGAAAACTTAACCTCGAGCCGGAAAACATACTTCTCTCCCTTGTTGCGTAAATAACTATTTAAATTTATATCTTTACTAGAAAATTAATAATATTTAATAAAAATACTCTGCCAATTAATGTGGCACATAGCTTCCTCGCGTCCTATTTCATATAGTTTAATGATTTTATGCTTTTACGACCTATTATTGTCAAATTTATTTCATTCCCCATTCCCACTCTCCAGGTTTTTTTAAATCTGACAAAATTGTTTTGATTTTTTACAAGAATTAAAGTATCAATTTAGTAATATTTGAAGATATTTGAAGAGCACAGACGTTCGAAATTATTCTGGGACAATCTGGAGGCTACATTAGAAAACCCATCCAAATTAGTCTAGCAAGCTATTTAGCTGCTTTTAAGTATATAGGTGTAAATTTATTTATGTTTTTGCGCATGAGGACAAGAGAAACAAATGGAGTCATATAAAGTTGAAACTTATATGGGTCCAACAATGAGCGAATTATGACGTGTAGTTTTTATGATAATACTAGCCGTTAGGCCCGCAGTAACGGGCAGAATAATAAATATGGTTGAGAAAAAGAGCTGAGAGATAATTAGTTATAATTAAAATAGATATTTAAAGAGATATTTACTGTTTAAATAGTAAGTTTTTGCAGTTATAATTAAAACATTTAAATAGGAAGTTTTGTGCTCCGGTATTCGTTACATCGGTATGGCGCAAATGGTTTAGTATCTGGCTCACTCCCGGTAGCCCCGGGTTCGAACCCAGCATATGGCACATCAATTTTTAACGTTATAAATCATTTAGAGGTGAGTCGTTGTTGTCGTTGTCGTTGTTGGGACACTACTCGATTATAAAAAAGATGATGGTTCTAATAAATTGAATGTCTGTCGCTCAATTGATGTGGCAGATAAATCGTCTATCTATTGGTCAAAAAATTAGTCTCAGAATAAAATATGTTCCCTGATGTCTGAAACATAAACGCAGATAAAAACTTTTAAAGATATAGGTTTATATTATAAGTATGTTTATGTTCATGAGTTTGAGAAACAATGATTCAGCAGAATGTTGAAACTTATAAGGGACCAACAATTGGGCTAATTATGACCTACCACACAAATTTCATTAAAATTGGAAGTGTAGTTTTTAAATATATAATTAGTTTACAAAAATTGAGCGTCAGACAGGCAGACATGGAACCAAAAATGTTCCCTTATGTCTGAACGGGATTTCTGTCTTGGAATTTTTTAAATCGAGACAAAATATTCAAGTTCTTCAAAACGATTTCATAGCTTCCGTTACCCTCAGTATGCTCGGAAGCAAGATTAGCAGATCTGCCTCTAGTTCTCTTAATAAAAAACAATTTCAAGGCAGGATTAGGAGATCTGTCTCTAGTTCTCTTAATAAAAAACAATTTCAAGGCAGGATTAGGAGATCTGTCTCTAGTTTTCATAATAAGAAGCCATTTCAAGGCAAGATTAGTAGATCTGTCTCTAGTTCTCTTAATAAAAAACAATATCAAGGCAGGATTAGGAGATCTGTCTCTAGTTCTCTTAATAAGAAGCAATTTCAAGGCATGATTAGCAGATCTGCCTCTAGTACTCTTAATAAAAGCAATTTCAAGGCAAGATTAGCAGATCTGCNTTGTGATGATGTGATAATTTCAATGTAATTATTGTGATGATGTGATAATTTCAATGTAATTATTGTGATGATGTGATAATTTCAATGTAATTATTGTGATGATGTGATAATTTCAATGTAATTATTGTGATGATGTGATAATTTCAATGTAATTATTGTGATGATGTGATAATTTCAATGTAATTATTGTGATGATGTGATAATTTCAATGTAATTATTGTGATGATGTGATAATTTCAATGTAATTATTGTGATGATGTGATAATTTCAATGTAATTATTGTGATGATGTGATAATTTCAATGTAATTATTGTGATGATGTGATAATTTCAATGTAATTATTGTGATGATGTGATAATTTCAATGTAATTATTGTGATGATGTGATAATTTCAATGTAATTATTGTGATGATGTGATAATTTCAATGTAATTATTGTGATGATGTGATAATTTCAATGTAATTATTGTGATGATGTGATAATTTCAATGTAATTATTGTGATGATGTGATAATTTCAATGTAATTATTGTGATGATGTGATAATTTCAATGTAATTATTGTGATGATGTGATAATTTCAATGTAATTATTGTGATGATGTGATAATTTCAATGTAATTATTGTGATGATGTGATAATTTCAATGTAATTATTGTGATGATGTGATAATTTCAATGTAATTATTGTGATGATGTGATAATTTCAATGTAATTATTGTGATGATGTGATAATTTCAATGTAATTATTGTGATGATGTGATAATTTCAATGTAATTATTGTGATGATGTGATAATTTCAATGTAATTATTGTGATGATGTGATAATTTCAATGTAATTATTGTGATGATGTGATAATTTCAATGTAATTATTGTGATGATGTGATAATTTCAATGTAATTATTGTGATGATGTGATAATTTCAATGTAATTATTGTGATGATGTGATAATTTCAATGTAATTATTGTGATGATGTGATAATTTCAATGTAATTATTGTGATGATGTGATAATTTCAATGTAATTATTGTGATGATGTGATAATTTCAATGTAATTATTGTGATGATGTGATAATTTCAATGTAATTATTGTGATGATGTGATAATTTCAATGTAATTATTGTGATGATGTGATAATTTCAATGTAATTATTGTGATGATGTGATAATTTCAATGTAATTATTGTGATGATGTGATAATTTCAATGTAATTATTGTGATGATGTGATAATTTCAATGTAATTATTGTGATGATGTGATAATTTCAATGTAATTATTGTGATGATGTGATAATTTCAATGTAATTATTGTGATGATGTGATAATTTCAATGTAATTATTGTGATGATGTGATAATTTCAATGTAATTATTGTGATGATGTGATAATTTCAATGTAATTATTGTGATGATGTGATAATTTCAATGTAATTATTGTGATGATGTGATAATTTCAATGTAATTATTGTGATGATGTGATAATTTCAATGTAATTATTGTGATGATGTGATAATTTCAATGTAATTATTGTGATGATGTGATAATTTCAATGTAATTATTGTGATGATGTGATAATTTCAATGTAATTATTGTGATGATGTGATAATTTCAATGTAATTATTGTGATGATGTGATAATTTCAATGTAATTATTGTGATGATGTGATAATTTCAATGTAATTATTGTGATGATGTGATAATTTCAATGTAATTATTGTGATGATGTGATAATTTCAATGTAATTATTGTGATGATGTGATAATTTCAATGTAATTATTGTGATGATGTGATAATTTCAATGTAATTATTGTGATGATGTGATAATTTCAATGTAATTATTGTGATGATGTGATAATTTCAATGTAATTATTGTGATGATGTGATAATTTCAATGTAATTATTGTGATGATGTGATAATTTCAATGTAATTATTGTGATGATGTGATAATTTCAATGTAATTATTGTGATGATGTGATAATTTCAATGTAATTATTGTGATGATGTGATAATTTCAATGTAATTATTGTGATGATGTGATAATTTCAATGTAATTATTGTGATGATGTGATAATTTCAATGTAATTATTGTGATGATGTGATAATTTCAATGTAATTATTGTGATGATGTGATAATTTCAATGTAATTATTGTGATGATGTGATAATTTCAATGTAATTATTGTGATGATGTGATAATTTCAATGTAATTATTGTGATGATGTGATAATTTCAATGTAATTATTGTGATGATGTGATAATTTCAATGTAATTATTGTGATGATGTGATAATTTCAATGTAATTATTGTGATGATGTGATAATTTCAATGTAATTATTGTGATGATGTGATAATTTCAATGTAATTATTGTGATGATGTGATAATTTCAATGTAATTATTGTGATGATGTGATAATTTCAATGTAATTATTGTGATGATGTGATAATTTCAATGTAATTATTGTGATGATGTGATAATTTCAATGTAATTATTGTGATGATGTGATAATTTCAATGTAATTATTGTGATGATGTGATAATTTCAATGTAATTATTGTGATGATGTGATAATTTCAATGTAATTATTGTGATGATGTGATAATTTCAATGTAATTATTGTGATGATGTGATAATTTCAATGTAATTATTGTGATGATGTGATAATTTCAATGTAATTATTGTGATGATGTGATAATTTCAATGTAATTATTGTGATGATGTGATAATTTCAATGTAATTATTGTGATGATGTGATAATTTCAATGTAATTATTGTGATGATGTGATAATTTCAATGTAATTATTGTGATGATGTGATAATTTCAATGTAATTATTGTGATGATGTGATAATTTCAATGTAATTATTGTGATGATGTGATAATTTCAATGTAATTATTGTGATGATGTGATAATTTCAATGTAATTATTGTGATGATGTGATAATTTCAATGTAATTATTGTGATGATGTGATAATTTCAATGTAATTATTGTGATGATGTGATAATTTCAATGTAATTATTGTGATGATGTGATAATTTCAATGTAATTATTGTGATGATGTGATAATTTCAATGTAATTATTGTGATGATGTGATAATTTCAATGTAATTATTGTGATGATGTGATAATTTCAATGTAATTATTGTGATGATGTGATAATTTCAATGTAATTATTGTGATGATGTGATAATTTCAATGTAATTATTGTGATGATGTGATAATTTCAATGTAATTATTGTGATGATGTGATAATTTCAATGTAATTATTGTGATGATGTGATAATTTCAATGTAATTATTGTGATGATGTGATAATTTCAATGTAATTATTGTGATGATGTGATAATTTCAATGTAATTATTGTGATGATGTGATAATTTCAATGTAATTATTGTGATGATGTGATAATTTCAATGTAATTATTGTGATGATGTGATAATTTCAATGTAATTATTGTGATGATGTGATAATTTCAATGTAATTATTGTGATGATGTGATAATTTCAATGTAATTATTGTGATGATGTGATAATTTCAATGTAATTATTGTGATGATGTGATAATTTCAATGTAATTATTGTGATGATGTGATAATTTCAATGTAATTATTGTGATGATGTGATAATTTCAATGTAATTATTGTGATGATGTGATAATTTCAATGTAATTATTGTGATGATGTGATAATTTCAATGTAATTATTGTGATGATGTGATAATTTCAATGTAATTATTGTGATGATGTGATAATTTCAATGTAATTATTGTGATGATGTGATAATTTCAATGTAATTATTGTGATGATGTGATAATTTCAATGTAATTATTGTGATGATGTGATAATTTCAATGTAATTATTGTGATGATGTGATAATTTCAATGTAATTATTGTGATGATGTGATAATTTCAATGTAATTATTGTGATGATGTGATAATTTCAATGTAATTATTGTGATGATGTGATAATTTCAATGTAATTATTGTGATGATGTGATAATTTCAATGTAATTATTGTGATGATGTGATAATTTCAATGTAATTATTGTGATGATGTGATAATTTCAATGTAATTATTGTGATGATGTGATAATTTCAATGTAATTATTGTGATGATGTGATAATTTCAATGTAATTATTGTGATGATGTGATAATTTCAATGTAATTATTGTGATGATGTGATAATTTCAATGTAATTATTGTGATGATGTGATAATTTCAATGTAATTATTGTGATGATGTGATAATTTCAATGTAATTATTGTGATGATGTGATAATTTCAATGTAATTATTGTGATGATGTGATAATTTCAATGTAATTATTGTGATGATGTGATAATTTCAATGTAATTATTGTGATGATGTGATAATTTCAATGTAATTATTGTGATGATGTGATAATTTCAATGTAATTATTGTGATGATGTGATAATTTCAATGTAATTATTGTGATGATGTGATAATTTCAATGTAATTATTGTGATGATGTGATAATTTCAATGTAATTATTGTGATGATGTGATAATTTCAATGTAATTATTGTGATGATGTGATAATTTCAATGTAATTATTGTGATGATGTGATAATTTCAATGTAATTATTGTGATGATGTGATAATTTCAATGTAATTATTGTGATGATGTGATAATTTCAATGTAATTATTGTGATGATGTGATAATTTCAATGTAATTATTGTGATGATGTGATAATTTCAATGTAATTATTGTGATGATGTGATAATTTCAATGTAATTATTGTGATGATGTGATAATTTCAATGTAATTATTGTGATGATGTGATAATTTCAATGTAATTATTGTGATGATGTGATAATTTCAATGTAATTATTGTGATGATGTGATAATTTCAATGTAATTATTGTGATGATGTGATAATTTCAATGTAATTATTGTGATGATGTGATAATTTCAATGTAATTATTGTGATGATGTGATAATTTCAATGTAATTATTGTGATGATGTGATAATTTCAATGTAATTATTGTGATGATGTGATAATTTCAATGTAATTATTGTGATGATGTGATAATTTCAATGTAATTATTGTGATGATGTGATAATTTCAATGTAATTATTGTGATGATGTGATAATTTCAATGTAATTATTGTGATGATGTGATAATTTCAATGTAATTATTGTGATGATGTGATAATTTCAATGTAATTATTGTGATGATGTGATAATTTCAATGTAATTATTGTGATGATGTGATAATTTCAATGTAATTATTGTGATGATGTGATAATTTCAATGTAATTATTGTGATGATGTGATAATTTCAATGTAATTATTGTGATGATGTGATAATTTCAATGTAATTATTGTGATGATGTGATAATTTCAATGTAATTATTGTGATGATGTGATAATTTCAATGTAATTATTGTGATGATGTGATAATTTCAATGTAATTATTGTGATGATGTGATAATTTCAATGTAATTATTGTGATGATGTGATAATTTCAATGTAATTATTGTGATGATGTGATAATTTCAATGTAATTATTGTGATGATGTGATAATTTCAATGTAATTATTGTGATGATGTGATAATTTCAATGTAATTATTGTGATGATGTGATAATTTCAATGTAATTATTGTGATGATGTGATAATTTCAATGTAATTATTGTGATGATGTGATAATTTCAATGTAATTATTGTGATGATGTGATAATTTCAATGTAATTATTGTGATGATGTGATAATTTCAATGTAATTATTGTGATGATGTGATAATTTCAATGTAATTATTGTGATGATGTGATAATTTCAATGTAATTATTGTGATGATGTGATAATTTCAATGTAATTATTGTGATGATGTGATAATTTCAATGTAATTATTGTGATGATGTGATAATTTCAATGTAATTATTGTGATGATGTGATAATTTCAATGTAATTATTGTGATGATGTGATAATTTCAATGTAATTATTGTGATGATGTGATAATTTCAATGTAATTATTGTGATGATGTGATAATTTCAATGTAATTATTGTGATGATGTGATAATTTCAATGTAATTATTGTGATGATGTGATAATTTCAATGTAATTATTGTGATGATGTGATAATTTCAATGTAATTATTGTGATGATGTGATAATTTCAATGTAATTATTGTGATGATGTGATAATTTCAATGTAATTATTGTGATGATGTGATAATTTCAATGTAATTATTGTGATGATGTGATAATTTCAATGTAATTATTGTGATGATGTGATAATTTCAATGTAATTATTGTGATGATGTGATAATTTCAATGTAATTATTGTGATGATGTGATAATTTCAATGTAATTATTGTGATGATGTGATAATTTCAATGTAATTATTGTGATGATGTGATAATTTCAATGTAATTATTGTGATGATGTGATAATTTCAATGTAATTATTGTGATGATGTGATAATTTCAATGTAATTATTGTGATGATGTGATAATTTCAATGTAATTATTGTGATGATGTGATAATTTCAATGTAATTATTGTGATGATGTGATAATTTCAATGTAATTATTGTGATGATGTGATAATTTCAATGTAATTATTGTGATGATGTGATAATTTCAATGTAATTATTGTGATGATGTGATAATTTCAATGTAATTATTGTGATGATGTGATAATTTCAATGTAATTATTGTGATGATGTGATAATTTCAATGTAATTATTGTGATGATGTGATAATTTCAATGTAATTATTGTGATGATGTGATAATTTCAATGTAATTATTGTGATGATGTGATAATTTCAATGTAATTATTGTGATGATGTGATAATTTCAATGTAATTATTGTGATGATGTGATAATTTCAATGTAATTATTGTGATGATGTGATAATTTCAATGTAATTATTGTGATGATGTGATAATTTCAATGTAATTATTGTGATGATGTGATAATTCCAATAGTGAGATTTTATTGGATTTACACGTTTTGAAGTCCCCCGAGTCCAAAAATAATTGTTTTTAAAAAATGTCTGTCTGTCGTCTGTATATGTATTAATAATACAAGATAAAAATAATATCTAATTTTTTATAATACTACTTTTTTAAGTTATCCTTGTGGATTTCCTCAGCCGTCACTGGACGTGGTTTTTACTACGTTTTTATTAGCTTGCTTTCTTGTTTCTTTGGTTTGTCCAGGACAAATCTTGTAATCGATTTTTTAACCAACTTCCCGAGTAGCTAGACATTTAAACTTTTAGAATAGCTCAGAACACGATGACAATGGATTATTGTAATACTTTTAGTCATCTTTCAGCAAAATTTAATTCGTTTTAAGCACATTTTTCTGTATGCAAAGTTAGTTCGGAAAATATCCGCAGTATGGAAAGTTATTTCGAAAAAAATTGCAAGTTATTTTATTTGTTTTTACATGATCCATATTTAAGATCTTCATTTTGACGGGTTTCAAATTTATGATTTATGACGAAATTTAAAATTGGAGTTTATAAAAAGTTTTTTTTATCTTGTAATTAGTGTACAATTGATTTTGNAAATCATAAAAAAAAGTTTTTTTTTAACAGGTCTAATCATAATGGATGCACCCTTGAGTGGGTCTCGCCCATCCAATTTCGGGTATATCCGGTAAAAAAAAAAGGAAAAAAACATAGTCACGTTGTATATTCCCTTTATCCGAAACGCTAAAGGGATGATTTTTGTGGGTAGGAATCGTGTCGGGCGGTTATTTCCGGCTCCGGCCACTAGAGAGAGCTTTAGGTCTTTATGCACGCGAACCTTAAAAACTTTTTCGAGGGTCGAAACATCATAAAACTGAAGCTCGAAGAAAAAAAAACGAAGTTATTGTTCAAAGTAAACTTCAATCCTGTTTTCTAATCTGTTGCTTTGATATAAATCTGTTTGTTTTCATTACAATAAAGACTTTCTTGCACTCTATTTATTAGAGTTTTATTGTAATTTGTTTCAAAAAATCTCACAACATAGATATCTTTATACTTTTTACTTTTTCGTGTCCTTAGTATGAGTAAAGGTAATTATTGTGATGATGATATAATTTCAATGTAATTATTGTGATGATGTGATAATTTCAATGTAATTATTGTGATGATGTGATAATTTCAATGTAATTATTGTGATGATGTGATAATTCCAATAGTGAGATTTTATTGGATTTACACGTTTTGAAGTCCCCCGAGTCCAAAAATAATTGTTTTTAAAAAATGTCTGTCTGTCGTCTGTATATGTATTAATAATACAAGATAAAAATAATATCTAATTTTTTATAATACTACTTTTTTAAGTTATCCTTGTGGATTTCCTCAGCCGTCACTGGACGTGGTTTTTACTACGTTTTTATTAGCTTGCTTTCTTGTTTCTTTGGTTTGTCCAGGACAAATCTTGTAATCGATTTTTTAACCAACTTCCCGAGTAGCTAGACATTTAAACTTTTAGAATAGCTCAGAACACGATGACAATGGATTATTGTAATACTTTTAGTCATCTTTCAGCAAAATTTAATTCGTTTTAAGCACATTTTTCTGTATGCAAAGTTAGTTCGGAAAATATCCGCAGTATGGAAAGTTATTTCGAAAAAAATTGCAAGTTATTTTATTTGTTTTTACATGATCCATATTTAAGATCTTCATTTTGACGGGTTTCAAATTTATGATTTATGACGAAATTTAAAATTGGAGTTTATAAAAAGTTTTTTTTATCTTGTAATTAGTGTACAATTGATTTTGAATTTGACAGCCTAAATATTTAAGAAATTTTTGGGATTTATCAGCTAATAGTAATAATTTGGTAAATCTAATTACTGATTATTGTATTGTCATCTGAAATATATAATCTGTGCAAGTTTTAGCTTTCTACTTAGTCAGGAAATTAGTTAGAAATATATTGCAAGAATTGTACCGGACAAACAAGAAAGCAAGCTAATAAAAACACTAATATAAATTACAAAAATGTAAAAGGAACTTTTTATATACTAAGTTTTAAAATTTGCTGTCATAAATCATACATTTGAAACCTGTCAAAATGAAGATAGTAAACATGGGACATGTCAAAACAAATAAAATAACTTGCGGATTTTTTCGAACTAACTTTCCATACGGTAAAATTTGCTGACAACGAATTAAATTTTGCTGAAAGATGGCTAAAAGTATTAACATAATGCATTGTCATTGTGTTCTGAGTTATTCTGAAAGTTTCAAATGTGCAGCTACTCGGGAAGTTAGTTAGAAATCGATTGCAAGATTTGTACCGGACATACAAACAAACAAGAAAGCAAGCTAATAATAACGTAGTAAAAACATAGTAAAAAATTGGTCGGAGACAACTCAAACAAACTTTCTCATACACCAGTTAAAAAATACTTAGCCCAGAGTATTTTATTTATTAGGTTTCGTGTTTTTGTATAGGTTCCATTTAATTATCATTGAACATTTCATGAAAATGTATCATAAAAGTAACTTCTCCTCGGTGTGGAATTGAACCTGGCCTCTCTCACTCCACATTTGAAGCTATTTTTTCAGGAACTAAATTTTTCCCGGCAAAACTTGTCTATTATTATCCCGGCTTATATCATTATTTTATTTTCGTATTTAAACAGACTACATTTGTAGAATTCTATAATAAAAACCGTTTTCCGCCCGTTTATTAAAAACCGTCGGAACCGTTTTCGATAAATAATTTTTTTTTTTTTTTTTTCACGTTTTTTAAAAGTTTTTGTAGGTTAGTTAGAGTGCCCTCAAACTTTTAGCAAAAATTCATTTCTCACTTCTGCTTTTTCTGAACATGCATATATGCCAAATTTCGTCAAAATCGGTCTCATAATGTAGGCTCCACGCGTCTGTATAGAATACAGACATTTTTTAAAACCCACTTTTTTGGACTCATGAGACCTCAATATGTGTAAATCAAAAACTCAAAAACGAATTTTCGCGGCATGATAATACTTTCTCTTTACATTTGAAAGTAATATTAAGCTGTGAATTTACATTTTTCTTCTTGATCTAGGATTGCATTGGCGTATTACACATCCCTGGGGAGTGACCGGTGACCGTTACTTAGGGCGTATACTCAGCGGCGTAAGTTCCGTACCGTTAGTAACTAAGCTTGTAGACTTACCCTATGCTTTAATCCTAGACTAAACAGTAAATCAGGGGTTAAATTCTTACCTGCTCAGTGTAATTCTATAATCTCTGTTATAGTTTTTTCTTTCTTTTTAATTTCTAGGGCTTTTTTTACTTGCCTATTATTGTACCTACAAAAGAAATTAGGTTGTTAAACTTATAATCACCTACAATGCTCATCGTTGGAACACTTAGCTAACAGTTTCGAATACATGTTCATTTTTAGGTTGTTGTACGAAGTACGAACATAAACCTTATATAACGGCTCTGTCTGTCTGTCCTTTGGCATGTTCAAATTCATGAACTACTATAGCTATACATGAAATTCGGAACACAGGTGCAATCTCGACATTAGTGACAACTGCACACATTTTTGGAGTTTTCACACTTAATATTTTCAAGATGGCGGTCAATAAGGCGGGCGAAAAAAAAAATTTTAGTCACCGTGACATGTTAAACATCAATTTAATGGTCTTGAAGTGTAGAAAAAGAATATGCAACTATTACATTATCACACTTACTTAAAAAATGTTTAACTTAATCGTACAGAAACCGGCGAATATTGCCTCACGTACTTATACATGAAACGTGCCTTACTTTTTTAACTTTAGTCACAGGAAATTTTACCAATTCAATTTCAAAAAGTTACTAAGTAATAATATTTAATATTATAGCCTTACAAATTCAAAATATGCATTGACTATATAGTCCTATACACCTACAACCCATGTACCATAAAAATATGCATTGACTATATAGTCCTATACACCTACAACCCATGTACCATAAAAATATGCATTGACTATATAGTCCTATACACCTACAACCCATGTACCATAAAAATATGCATTGACTATATAGTCCTATACACCTACAACCCATGTACCATAAAAATATGCATTGACTATATAGTCCTATACACCTACAACCCATGTACCATAAAAATATGCATTGACTATATAGTCCTATACACCTACAACCCATGTACCATAAAAATATGCATTGACTATATAGTCCTATACACCTACAACCCATGTACCATAAAAATATGCATTGACTATATAGTCCTATACACCTACAACCCATGTACCATAAAAATATGCATTGACTATATAGTCCTATACACCTACAACCCATGTACCATAAAAATATGCATTGACTATATAGTCCTATACACCTACAACCCATGTACCATAAAAATATGCATTGACTATATAGTCCTATACACCTACAACCCATGTACCATAAAAATATGCATTGACTATATAGTCCTATACACCTACAACCCATGTACCATAAAAATATGCATTGACTATATAGTCCTATACACCTACAACCCATGTACCATAAAAATATGCATTGACTATATAGTCCTATACACCTACAACCCATGTACCATAAAAATATGCATTGACTATATAGTCCTATACACCTACAACCCATGTACCATAAAAATATGCATTGACTATATAGTCCTATACACCTACAACCCATGTACCATAAAAATATGCATTGACTATATAGTCCTATACACCTACAACCCATGTACCATAAAAATATGCATNTTGCTTATATTTGATTGACCTTTGAATTTAATGTTTAATACAACACGTTGAAGACAAAATTATGTAGGGAAATATAATATTACTTTTATTATCATTATTATTATTTATTTATTTTTTGTTTCTGTATTCTTCACCTTACTTTCTATGTTCAAAATGGGAAGATTGAATGACGGGAAGTGGTTCAAAATTGGGGTAAGATGTATGCGATGAAACAAAAAAAAGTTATTTAAGTCCAGTACAAAATATACTGCCAATTGGTGTGGCACATAGTTTAATTACATCCTATCACGTACTTTATTGATTTTATAAGCCATTATTGCTAATTTGTTTGTTTCCCTTGATTATTTATAGTTCGTCAAAAGTTGTTTTGATTTTTTTTTACATGAAATAAAGTATTAAGTTAGGAAAAAGTTAAAGAACGCAGGCGGTTAAAATTAATCTGGGACTATCTGCGGGTTACTTTCGATGTACTATAAAAGTTTCATACAAAAATTATAAGTGTACTTTTGAAGATATAGTTTTTTTTTTTTTCTTTGGGTTTTTAGTCCCGTTCGACTGCACAATGGGTCATTACAGGACGGGGGGTTATCCGACCACTTTACTCATCTACTCGATGAGATCATCAGTGTGAAACATGTCTGACCCCTCCGGGATTCGAACTCACTGAAGATATAGTTTTAAATAAATGTATGTTTGAGCCTATTTCTGAATTGAAACAAATGGGCACAGAAATTTGAAACTTATATGGGACCAACAATGGGCTAATTATGACCTGCCATCTAAATTTCATTAAAAACGGACGTGTAGTTTTTAAGATATGTTGGTTCGTAAATATTTAGTGACAGACCGACAGACAGACACGGAACCAAAAATGTTCCCTGATGTCTAAAACGGATTTCTGTTTTGGACTTTTTGAAATCGGAGACATCAAAAAAATGTACGTTCTTTAGAACGATCACATAGCTTCCGTTACCTTCGGTAAGCTCGGAAGCAAAATTGAAAATCGGGAATGAACTAAACATGACCCGTGACCTCGACGTTAAGGGTGGGATGGGTTAATTCTGTAGTTTCGCAATCACGGCTCTATTTTTGAAGCTAGGATGCTGATTTTTTTTTATACTAATTCTCAACTAAATTCCACATCTGTCTCTGGTTTTACACATCTGTCTCTGGTTTTAATTTTTTAAATTTATTTTTTGTTTGTCCGTAAAAAAATTATGAATTTATAATTTTGGACCGAGGAATAAATTTAAATTCAGCCATTCCAAATATAATATGCCAACGGCCACAGTAAGAAACCAGAATTACGTTTCCAAAAATGATTGGCCTAACTAAAAATACTTACGAAAGGATAATAATTTATTTAGCTAGATCTAAGTTTATTCTGTTATTACGAAGTAGTTATTTTTGTAGAGCACTATCTAATTTTTATAGGACACTATCTAAATTTTAAAGGACAGACAATATCTAATTTTTATAGGACAATATCTAATTTTTAAAGGACTGTATCTAATTTTTGTAGGATAGAATAAAAACTATAAATTACCTGAAGATCCAATTACAGTAATAGAGAATTATTATAAGGTATAATTCAAAACAAAATCAATATTTAATTTTGTTATTAAGATAAATATTTGCTCTATAATAAGGTAAACAATTTAAATAATCTAATAAAAGCTATTAGGGTATATCATTATATAATAACTAACTATAAATATATCATTATTTTTAACTATCATCAAAAAAAGTTCCTTCTGTTAAAAATAGTTTCGTCACTAAAATTTTCAGTTGAGTTTAATTGGTATACGAACTTAAGAATTAATTCTAAACATAATTTTTTTTTTTGGTATTGTCCGGTTAATTTTCGTAGCATGAATTGACACTATAATATATTGTTGTCCAGTACCCTTTGTTTATTCATGGTGCGTGTCTGTCCGTACTTTTTTATTAACGTTAATATTTTAGTGTGTTATGTAACTGTAGACAAAGCCTCTTCTATTTTTTATTTTATGAATAAATAATGTAAGAGGTAATTTTTTCATGAATTAATGAGATAGCTAAAAGGTCCTTTTTTTTTAAGTATGCATTTCGAAATTGCTGTTTTGTTAATATTATAATATTTAATGTTTAAAAAACCAAATATAAATTTTAAATGTTTCATTTTTTTATGATATTTTAAAAATAACTACGACGTTTTTTGCTTCCGAGCTTACCAAACTAAACGTAAGCTATGTGGAATGGAAGCTATGTGGTAACGTAAGCTATGTGGTAACGTAAGCTATGTGGTAACGTAAGCTATGTGGTAACGTAAGCTATGTGGTAACGGAAGCTATGTGTTCGTTATGAAGAACGAAAATATTTTATGTCTCCAATTTTCCAAAATTCCAAGACAAAAGTGCGTTTCAGACATCAGGGAACATTTTTGGTTCCGTGTCTGCCTTTCGGTTTGTCGGGGTGTCACTCAATTTCCGCGAACCAACATATCTTAAAAACTACACGTCCGATTTTAATAAAATTTGTATAGTAGGTGATAATTAGCTCTTTGTTGGTCCCATATAAGTTTCAACCTTCTGCGCTCATTTGTTTCTCTTCTACATGCGACATGCGCACAAACATTCATTTATTTACACTTATATCTTTAAAAGTACTTATCTGATTAATATGAAAATTTTACAGTTTATCAAAAGTAAGCCGAAGATAGCACTAGATTTCAACACTATGCGCTCTTTAACTTTTGCTAAATTACGTCTTCACACAAAATAATTGTATTTATTACAATTGACCGGTTTCGGCTGTTCTAATGCAGCCTTCTTCAGATAATCTACAAACCAAATAACAAACTAAATTTAGAAGTATACAAAGAGGTTGCAAGAAATATTAAGTGAAACAGAATGAAAGCAGAGCTTAATATAAAAATCCAAAAGAAAAAAATA
>KZ652825.1:251118-261658 GCA_001010745.2 Gerris buenoi | reverse complement strand
TATTTATTAAATAAAGTTATTGTAGGCTCGCTTCGCTCGCCTGTTAATACAGTAAGCATAGTAATTATTTAATCACATAAAAGTAGGCTCGCTGCTCTCGCCTTTTTTATTCAGAATTTGTAGTAAATATTTATTAATAAATTTATTGCAGGCTCGCTGCGCTCGCCTGTTGATTCAGCATTTGTGGTATATATTTATTGAATAAAGTTATTATTGGCTCGCTACGCTTGCCTATTTGAACTCTTTTGCTATTTTTATAGACCTTTACTTTTACTGATAACATGCATCGCAGATTACATTTTTTATAATAGTCCGCCACATGGAAAATATTCTGTGTGAAACTTTTAATACTTAGATATTCCTTTCCCTTTCTTCAAGACCTTTAAATTGATGTATAACATGTCACACTGACTAAAAACATTTTGTTTAGTCGTCCATCATAGTGGCCGCCATCTTGAAAATATGAAGTGTGAAATTTTATTAGTAGTTATTCTTTTCCTTCTCTTAAAGACCTTCAAAATGATGTATATCACATTTATGCTGACTAAAACTTTTTCTTGTAGTCGTCCGCCATATTGGCCGCCATCTTGAAAATATGAAGTGTGAAATTTTATTAGTTAAATATTCTTTTCCTTCTCTTAAAGACCTTCAAAATAATGTATAACACATTATGCTGGCTAAAACTTTGTTTTCTAGTCGTCCACCATATTGACCGCCATCTTGGAAATGTTTATTAAGGAATTTCCAAAAACTATACAGTTCTCACAAATGCTGAGATCCATCTATGTGCAAAATTTCGTTAAAATTGTTGTGCAAGTTATCGTTGGACAAACAAACAAACTAACACAAAAACTTTTCAAATCCCAAGTCTCTGAAATTAAGAACTCACTGCGCTCGTTCAATAAAGAACAGAATGGACTTCATAGTCGAACTTTCCTTTTAATTTTCTCATATAAAGAGAATGTAATGTTATGGTGGGAAAATTTGATTTTGAAATTTTTATGTTCCCTGATTAAAAAATTGTGGTTTTTAAAAATTGTCTGTCTGTCGTCTTCGCCGAAGCTCTAGTCTCTATGCACTGAGATGCCAACTAAATAATTGGCACTATTAGAACTCCATCTTTTAATTGACTCTTCTTCGGATTTCTCCTTTTTCTGTCTGTCGTTGTCTAGTTTATAAACTCATTAAAAAAAAAATAACTTCATTAAAAATAAATAAATGAAAATAACGCACTCCGTAGTGAAGCAAGGGTATCCAAGTCAATTATAAGAAACTAGCCGTTAGGCCCGCGGTAACGGGCAGAATAATAAATATAGTTGAGAAAAAGAGCTGAGAAATAATAGATATTTAAAGAGATATTTACTGTTTAAATAGATAGTAAGTTTTATGCAGTTATAATTAAAACATTTAAATAGGAAGTTTTGTGCTCCGATATTCGTTACATAGGTATGGCGCAAATGGTTTAGTATCTGGCTTACATCCAGTAGCCCCGGGTTCGATCCCAGCTTATGACACATCAATGTTTAAAATTATAAATCATTTAGAGGTGAGTCGTTGTTGTCGTTGTCGTTGTTGGGACACTACTCGATTATATAAAAGATTCTGCACTAACAGATTAACTAATATTTCAAAATTACATCTCTCTCGTTTGTGCAGACGCCTGGAGCTTACACTACTGGGCAAATTTTGACATGTTTAGGAAAATTATACCCCAAGGTAAAATCGAGAAATGAATTTTAGCTCCCAATTTTGGCGCTCTAAACCCCAAAAAAATGGTTCCGATGACTTTAAGTAAAAAAAAATCTTACAAATTTAACGATATAAGCCGTTTTCATACAGGAAAAATCTAGTTCCAGAGAAAATAGCTTTAAACGCGAACGGAGAGAGACCGTGTTCGATTCCCCGCCGAGAAGAAGTTATTTTTATGATAAATTGTGATGAAATCTTCAATAATAATTAAAGCCACAAATAATTGAAAATTAATAAATAGAACACTGTATTAAGTAATAATTAATATGCTAAGCATTTGAGAAAGTTTGTCTGAGCTGTCTCGGGCCGATTTTTTCTCCGTAACATGCGCACAGACATACATATTTTTACACCTGCATCTTCAAACGTATTCATCTGATTTTTTTATGAAATTTGAATAGTTGTCAAAACGTAGAATTTAGTGTAATAATCGAAGAAGTATCAATTTAGAATAATTTAAAGAGTTGCATATGGTTGAAATGAATATGGTGCTATTTCCGGTCTACTTTCAACAAAACANAAAAATAATAATAATAATATTTATTTCCTCCAATAAAACAATACACAAAAATAATACATAAAAGAAATAAAAAATGCTATACATTAATAATTAATTTAAAACAAATAATTATTAGTTATTGGATATAGATATAGATAATCATTTTCTAATATCAACTTCACTAGGGGAGCTATTGTAAATGCTGGTATGAACCAACTTTAAAGATAAAATAAATTTCTGCACGTATTTAGAGCCTGTATTGCGGTTTTAGGAATGGTTAAAGAACTAGAACTACAGTCTATAAGATTAGAGTTGGCAAAATCAAAAGGCGGGAAAATTTTGAGGGAAACGATTCTATTGGTACCCCATGTTGAATGCACCTTCAGAAAAAAAATGCTCTACTCTACCCCTGTTCCACAAAAAAAATATAACATGGCAACACAGATTTCCCCTTTTTATAACCCCAAAACTACCTCCACGTTTGTTGTTTCCCGCCTTCGATTGTGCCAACTCTAATCTTATAGACTGTAAGTGTAAATAAATGTTGGTATCATTTGAAATAAATGTTGATGAAATTTGCAATGTTAGTGGTATTTTGAAGGGATATCAGCGCAGAAGGTTGAAACGTATATGGGACAAACACTGGGCTAAGTACCTACCATATACTAATTTAAATAAATACTACGAGTAATTTTTTAGAGAATATGTTCGTTCGTTAGAAAAAGTAGAGCGACGTGCTGACTGACAGACACGGAAACAAAAATGTTTCCTGATCTCTGAAACAGATTTCTATCTTGGAATATTTGAAATCAGAAAAATTCAAATTTTTCATTCTTCAGAACGATCACATAGCTTCCGTTACCTTCGGTAAGCTCGGAAGCAAACTAATTTCATACAAAAATATAAACAAATATTCACTTGAATAAATACATCAACAGTCGATTATTCGATTTAATAAGACCAACTCGAGTTTTTTTTTTTTTTTTTTTTTTTTTTGGTAGCCTGATTAAAATTGATATGAAAAATTTTCCAGACTTGTCTCCCCTAGGGGCTAAATCGAAATAAGTTTTTCCTCACTAGGGGTTGACTGCACGAGTTGAACACGGTTCAAATGAGTTTTATACAGGGCTCGGGTTCATTTGCCCATGGGGTTATTTTTTTTTTTTCACGCCTAATCTGATTCCCTCTAGCCCCTGGTAGATTTGCATGGACCCCCTTTTTTTTCCAAGGCCCTTCTTTCGCTATTGAATTGTTTCGGGAATTGATTTTGAGGGGTCACATGAAAGGGAGGAAGGATCCCCCCCCCCCTTACATTGCAAACCCGGTTCTATCGTTTTATTTTCAGTTTATCCGGGTATCCCAAGAATTTCGGGAACTTTTATGATTGAAACATTTTTTCAGCTGTAGTTCGGAAAAAAGGATAGGATGGAAATAGTTTTAATACTTTTTGATTTTTTTTTTTTTCTTTTTATCTACACAAGAATTTTTGTCGAAAAATATTTTTTACTAATACGATAGAAGAACGGTGTCAGGTGTCGGTTTAATTTGAAGTCAGATGTGGAATGTTCAAATTACAATTTGACCTGGTACAAAATGATTAAAAACTATTGAATATAGATATCACTGTCACATTTCACTGTTCATCACTGTTTCGTCTCTTTATTATGACAAGATGTTGGAAATATTAATTACTAATCTTTTATATAATCGAATAGTGTCCCAACAATGACAACGACAACAACGACTCACCTCTAAATGATTTATAACGTTAAAAATTGATGTGCCATAAGCTGGGATCGAACCCGGCGCTACTGGATGTAATCCAAATACTAAACCATTTGCGCCATACCTATGTAACGAATATCGGAGCACAAAACTTCCTATTTAAATGTTTTAATTATAACTGCATAAAACTTACTATTTAAGCAGTAAATATCTGTTTAAATATCTATTTTACTTATAACTAAATATCTCTCAGCTCTTTTTCTCAACCATATTTATTATTCTGCCCGTTACCACGGGCCTAACGGCTAGTATTAATTAAAAGAGGTAAACATAGACTGTCGATTAGTGTGGCACATTGTTTCTTCGCTGCCTTTTCCGTATACTTTAATGATTTTATGCTTTCATAACCTAACATTGTCAAATAGTTTTAACTTTTTACAGGAATGAAAGTGACAATAAAGCAAACGTTAAAGAACGTAGACTTTTGAAATTAATCTGATGCTATCTGCAATCTACGTTCAACAAACCATCCAATTTTCATGTATATCAGATGAGTACTTTTGCTGATATAGGTGTAAATAAATGTATCAGTTCCTATAAAAAAATAAGCAAATAGGCCCAGAAGGATGAAACTTACATGGGGCCAACAATGGTAATTATGATCTAACCTCTTAATTTAATTTTTATGGGCTAGCAGTTTTTAAGAAACGTTGGTTCGTAAAAATTGAGCGACAGACACGGAATCAAAAATGTTCCCTGATGTCTAAAACGGATTTCTGTCTCGGAATTTTCAAGATCGTAGACGATCACATTGCTTCCGTTACCTTCGGTTAACTCGGAAGCAATTAATTTGATCTAAAAAGTCCTATAAGTGAATTTCCAATTTTAACAAAATAATACACGTACAATCCCTGAGAAGGACCACGTCATGTTCGATGATTTTATAGACGTTTCACCTCCTTTTCTGAAGGCATCTTCAGGACAGCTCTGAAGAACATGTACACCTCTCATAAATGAGGTGGTTCAATAACCAAACAACTTGTACTTTTGAAGTCAATGGTGTGAGCTCTAGATTATCTGAAAAAGGCTGCTTTAGAACAGCCGAAACCAGTCAATTGAACATTACAATTTTTTTGTGTGAAAACGTTATTTGGTCATTGAGCTACACCTCTTCAGCTATCTCTACTATCACTAACTATCACTCATGAAAAAAAAACAACAACAGTCGAAGATGTACACTCTTGAAGATGTCTGCAGCATAGCAGACGATAAAAACATATTTAACATAACGCTGTCACCGCCGGAAGACCTTGAAATTAGAAGGGTTTAAATTTAAATTAATTATATCAGCATTCAAAAGAAAAAGCCATGACACTTAAATTCTATCGAGAACTTTGAAGGCTCTAAGCAGGGGTGGACAAATGCGGCTTTTTGTTGAGTTTAGTGCGGCTCTCGTACAATATTTATATCTTGTTTGGTTGTAAAATTTTAATAAAATAATATAATTTAATATAATAATACAATTATTCTAAATTTTCATTTTTATATTTTGTCAACAAATTTCATGTAATATTATTGAAGATATCTTATTTCTGAAATAATATTTGTTGAAAAATTAGCTAAGAAATTTGTGATTTTAGAGGTGAAATGAATGCGTGGCATTGCAAATTCAGCACAAATCTATTTTTTCAATTGAATTTTAGTAACTCGTGCCACAATCAAAACATCCTGACTTGAAGAAACTTGCTTGCAGTCGAATTTCAATTTTTGGTACAACATATTGCTTACGAATCAAAGTCAAATTATCGTTTTCAGTTGACCAATCATCATCTAACAGAATTGCTGGGGACGTATTTAACAAATTTTACCAAATATTTAAAAGATTACGGAACCAAGTTTCTTATGATAAGTTCTGAAGCCCGAAAGTGAATCCGAAAAAAAACGACCAAAATCGTCATCACGAAATCTACTAATGCCGATACCTTGAGTAAAAGATGAAAAACTTAAGCGATAAAATCAATATTATTCAATTTTTTCTTATATTTAATACATTTTTATTGTAAAACACTTGCTTTAATGACAAATAATGATTTTCTTTTAATTTTGCAATAAGGTACTTTTAATTTTGTCTCTTTTCTGACTCTGCCATGTATAAGTAGTTAGCAACGTATACGTACTAAGCAGTGTGATTTTATAACTTATATTAATTTAATTAAAAATGTAAGGAACTTCGTTCCTACCGGGTGTCCCGTGACACCACACGTATTTATATTCATTACTAAAGTTCTTCGCTCAAAATTTATTTTATTTTAATTATTAAACTTTTTAATAATTATTTGCATCGTCTCTCTCCCTTAATTTTCTTTTATGTGTACTTTACATAGCACTTAAAACTTGTGTAGAATATGAAAACATATTAATTAAAATAAATTATAATTTCTGAATTTAATACTATGTAAATATAGTGTGGCCCTTTATATTACACGAAAAACCAGCATGTGAAATTTATCTTAATATCATTAGATAGTAACTATAGTTAATATGAGAATTAAGTTTAAGCAAATAATAAACAAGGTCATACTATGTTAATAAAACCAGATTTTAAAAGCTTAAATTCTAAAAGCTTTTAGATTTTCTAAAATTACTTTTTATGTCCCCAAAAAGTATTGAATAGGGACTTTAAGTAAGAATTCAACAAATTATCGTTTAAAATATCCAATAAATCTTTATTGAGCTAAAGAGCTTTTGAATATAAATTTTGTACAGTATGTCGCTAAATCTAAATAGAGTATCCTAGAGGAAGCATTTTCTTCTATTATAGTGTTTTTCAAAAAAGTCAATATTTAAAAAAAAAAAAAAATAACTTCTGCTTGTTTTAAAACTTCTAAAATTGTTCGAGACAACTCAGAAAAACTTTCTCATATACTTAGCTTAATAATTACTACTCAGTCCAGTGTCCATTTATTAATTTTTAAGTTTTTGTGGCTTTAATTATTATTGAAGCGAGCGCTAGCGAGCTTCTTACATTCAACGAAATATGCATCTTGGATTGTCTGTCTGTCTGTCCGCAACGTTTACGTGTCCGACGATAACTTGAGTAAAAGTTGACCGATTTAGGTGAAATTTGGTACACATGTTCCTTTTATTAATACTCAGGTTAAGTTCAAGGCTATGGACAGCGTAATCCGTCCAAGAGTTCGCGCGCAATGCTCGCGTAAACGTGAGCTTGAAATTTAAAATTGGAATTTCAGGACGGGAAAAATTCTATCACCTATTCGACGAGACGAACACTTTTTTAAAATAATATTTTTTAGTGAAACCAACAACGACACCGCTATGAATTAATAAAGATTGCTAAAACTATTAAAGCGGACCTTAACGTTTAAAATAGAGAAAACAACCTTTTTATCGATATCTTACGTTCTAACGTAACGATTTTAATAAAACTTCATGTACATCGTCTAAAGTACGATTGAAACAAGCATGTAAAATTTCAACTTGATACAAGCAGTAGTTTTTGCGTAATGAAGAAATACATTTATAATAATTGTTTCAAAGCTACGGTATGGCAGGTGGTTAAGATTCTTATAGTCGTGTAGTGTATAGGTTTATCTAGGAAGGTGAGCTTTGTACCATTACCCCCACTCTACTCCACACTACTCTCTTCCACCTATCTTATACTATGACATACAATATGAATTAATTTTAATATTCAGTTCATTGCAATGCGCACGCTTCAATGATAGAGCCAAGCGCTGCCTAGTTATTGAAGATTTCATCAAAATTTTTCAAAATGGCAATATTTCCTAGATTTTTTTCTGTATGGATGCTTAGTTTCTAGAAAACTATAAAAAAAATAGACCAATTGGTGTAACACATAGCTTCCTCGCATCCTATCCACGTACTTTATTGATTTTATGCTTTTATAAACTATTGTTGTCTAATTGGTTTATATTTAATTGTTTCCCCCTTTCATTTAATCTGTCAAAATTGTTTTGATTTTTACACGAATTAAAGTATCAATTTAGCAAAAGTTAAAGAGCGTAGACGGTTCAAATTAATCTGCGGCTATCGGCGGGTTACTTTCGATAAACTATAAAAGTTTCATTCAAATCAGATAATTATTTTTGAAGCTATAGGTGTAAATAAAGGTATGTTTGTGTGCATGTGGAAGAAAAACAAATGAGCGCAGAAGGTTGAAACTTATATGGGACCAACAATGGGCTAATTATGACCTACCGTCTAAATTTCATTAAAATTGACCGTGTAGTTTTTAAGATATGGCGGTTCGCAAAAATTGAACGACAGACCGACCGATAGACAGACACGGAACCAAAAATGTTCCCTGATGTCTGAAACGGATTTCTGTCTTGGTTTTTTTGAAATCGGAGACATACAAATTTTTCGTTCTTACCTACAAATTTCGTACCGTTACCTTCGGTAAGCTCGGAAGCAAAATTACTTATAGTATTTTTTTATAGTATCAAACAATATTATTTAAAAAAATTACTCAGAATTTCAATCCTATGTGCACATATTGAAAATGATTTCATTTTATGAAAGTAAAATAAATATCTTACAATTATACCTGTAATGGGTTGGAAAGGACGGGAAATGAGTTTCATCATAAGCTAATCCCTTGAGAACGATTCCGGTAATGGATTCGAAACTTCGTAATTTACAAATCCGGACGCTGTCTCGTATGGGAGATTAGATTCTGGCTCCGGAAGTCTTTCTCTATAGAGCATATCTCCGTTTATAATTATGTTTGTCACTTTTCAAAATTAAAATAAATTACATCCATAGTTCTTGAGTTTTTTATGATTTTTCTATGTGTATTCTTTTCATATGTATGTGTAGGTGGATCCTTTTCGGGTAAAAAAATAACACTTTATTTCGGTTTTGGCAACGTTTCGACCCTTTACCGGTCATTTTCAAGCCTAAAAACAATATATATATATTTTTTTTTTTAAAAAAACATATGTACATTGGTTACATACACTAATTACGTATTAATTTTTTTTTTTCTTTCCATTATTAATAATTAAAATATATATATATTTCTTCATTTATCACATTTTATCATATAAGTATTTTCATTTGTTTTATTGAAATTCATACGTTAAATAAAAATATCTAGGTAAATACTTATATGATAAAATGTGATAAATGAAGAGATTTATATATTTTTTAATTATTAATGATGAAAAGTTCTTGAGTTTTATTAAGGTGCTATTTTAATTTACCGTATTTTTAACAAAATTGATCATAAAAATTACAACTCGACGGGAAATCGAACCTGGACTCTCTCCATCCTCGTTTAAAGCTCTTTAGGGAACTAGATTTTCCCCGGGGAAAAACAGCTTATATCGCTACGTTCGTATTTAAATGGAATACATTTTAGAATTTTACATTTTCTCGAAACCGTTTTCGAGAAATACGTTTTTTTCAGAGTTTTTGGGGCGTAGCACCCCCAAATTTGAAGCTTTTTTTTTCACTTTATTGTTGAACACAACTACAATAATAAACATGTTATGAGTGTTACAGTTATCATTTATTTTTATTTGGCTTGATCAACATTTGGACACTTTTTTTTCTGGCGTCGGAGGGTTTTCTGGTATAGATTGGGTAGAGAGGAGTTGAACTAGAGGATTAGGATGATCTAATTTGTCAGTTTTTGGGGAGTGCGGCTACCCCAAATTTGGAGCTTGCATTAATATCTTGATTTCTCCTCGGGGTATGATTTTTTTGAACATACAGTAGAATCCCGATATATCGTATCTTCAAGGGGTCGAAGAAAAAATACGATATATCGAGTAGTTCACTAAATCGGGATTATGAAATATTGATGGTAAAAAAAGAAAAATTAATGTAATAATTAAGACTTATATTTATTTTGCACATAAAACACGGTGTATGATCATAAAAAAATAAAATATTTTCCTACTTGGTTTTAAAAAAAATTATAATTTTTTTTTTTAATTAAACCATTTGTTCGGGTGCTATCCATAGCATTTTATCCGAGTAGAACAGAAGGAGGTAAACAATCAAATCTTGGAAAAGGGTCCTCCTTTCATATACGTTAAACCGCAATTTTTCTAAGAATTATAAGAGTTATTCCTTTATCTAGAATCCATGCTGTCCAGGAATTACATTTGGTCTGGACACAATCACACTCTCCCCCCTGAGTCTTTGTTTAATGCCGATCAAACGTCACGTGAGAGTTCTAATTTTTTCCCCGAAGAATGTTCCCTCCAATAGGTTCCTTTGCAATTCGGAATTAATAAAAAAATAATTAATACTTCCTCTAATTGTAGTGAAGACTGAACTGTTGTTAATTTTTTCTGAGTAAAACAACAGATATAGCCAGTAAATAAGCAAAATCTTGGATATTTCCCCCTCCATTCATACGTTTTATCGGGATTATTCTCCAAATTATACGAGTTATAAGAGGTTTATGTTCACCTTGAAAGGCAAAAAAAAAAAATACTTTATACTGAGGGGACCGAAATACATTGGTTTTATACCAATTATCGGGATTTTTTCAAGGGACTGGCAATAATATAC
>KZ652825.1:123255-136349 GCA_001010745.2 Gerris buenoi | reverse complement strand
TTGCTTGGCTAGTCTGCAATGTAATACCGTGATTTTGCTCACTGCAATATGGTTTACAATTTGTGTTATGTGAGAGCCACCAAGGGATGTGCCACGCAAGCGTGACACATAGGAACTGTTCCAACACCAGACAAACGTCACAAAATGTTGGCTCGGCAAAACGCCATGTCCTGCATCGTTTCGTCGCTAACGACTCATCAGAGGCCCGACGATGCCCACCCGTTCCTATGTGTCACGCTTGCGTGGCACATCCCTTGGTGCCTCTCACATATGGTTTAGCGTATTGCAGTGTGCAAACACGGTATTACATTACTAATAAGTTATATATACTTTTTTCTATAAAACTGTTAATAACTTTGGTTCTACTCAATATTTTTCGATGAGACCAAGCCTACAAATTGCACAACATGTTTGCGCTCACTTCTGAAAAAAAAATTAATCGATTTAATTTAGCCAGTTTTGCGCCTATAAAGTCTGACTGAGGCGACAGACACACATACATACATACATACACGAAAAAAGTTAAGGCCGGATTCGGTTTTCGGGATATATAAAACGAAAATGTATCCAAAAAATGTTCAATTCTGACCAATGTACAGACAAAACTTTAATTTTATAGATACAAGCCATTCCCAGAAGTAAAAATATAGTGTTCGAGAAATTTATAACAATAATATATATTTATAAACAAATAGTTTCTGTTCGAGGTTATATCATAGAGTAAGTCTGAGTTGTTTTGGACTGATTGTTTTTAGTAGTCGTCACTTGGATTAAAGTTTTAAAAAAACTAATGTTTTACTTGAAGTCTAAATAATATAATGTTAGCTTCCTGAAAGAAATGAGAAAAGGAGACGGATATTTTAATTAGTCATTTATACTAATCCAATTTTACATTTGAAGCTTACGTTTACGCAAGGTTTGCGTCCTGAAATTCCAATTTTACATTTGAAGCTTACGTTTACGCAAGGTTTGCGTCCTGAAATTCCAATTTTACATTTGAAGCTTACGTTTATGTGAGCGTTCCTGTCGAACGAACTTAGCCTAAGCATTAGTAGAAGGAACATGTAATAACAAATTTCAATAAAATCGGACAAATTTTATTTAGGTTATCGTTGTTCACGTAAACGTTACTGACGGACAAAAGCATGGTTTTTTTAATGTAAGAAGCTCAGTTCAATTGGACCCTTACCATGATTACGATCACTAACTAAAAGTACGAATAGATAAGAGACCAGCTGATCATTTAAACTTATCGTCGTTGAAATGACGAATAGATGGAAACCAGCTGATCATTTAAACTTGTTATCGTTGTTGAATTGACGAATAGATGGAAACCAGCTGATCATTTAAACTTATCGTCGTTGAAATGACGAATAGATTAAAACCAGCTGATCATTTAAACTTATCGTCTTTGAAATTACGAATAGATGGAAACCATCTGATCATTTAAACGTGTTATCGTCGTTGAAATGACGAATAGATGGAAACCAGCTGATCATTTAAACTTGTTATCGTTTGAGCGATAAACCGGATCACCCTCACACACACTTCCCCCTCTTAACAATATAACACCTTTAAATCTTTCATTGTGTGCTCAAAGCAGAGAAGTAAGGCGAGGGTGTGAACCCTCAGATGCTTTGAACAGATAAATAAACAGATGAAGCAGTTAAATAAATGAACGAGGGGTCAATACTTCTTATGTTGACCATTGCGCCTGCCCTTAAAGACGACCTACATCTGTCACTAACAACAGTTTCTCATTATGTATAATTTTCTAATTGTTTTGGAGGAAGGTGAGTTGATAAGAAAGGAGTTCAACTCCACTTACCTGCCGATGATAGTGGTTCAAAAAATAACGCTCTTCTTTAGATTGTTACTCCCCTTATAACAAAAACAGAGAGGAGTAACAATCTAAAGGAGGTGTACCGAATATTCTTCTTTAGACTGTTACTCCCCTTATAACAAAACAGAGTGGAGTAACAATCTAAAGGAGGTGTGCCGAATATTCTTCCTTAGATTGTTACTCCCCTTATAACAAAAACAGAAGTAACAATCTAAAGGAGGTGTACCGAATATTCTTCTTTAGACTGTTACTCCCCTTATAACAAAACAGAGTGGAGTAACAATCTAAAGGAGGTGTGCCGAATATTCTTCCTTAGATTGTTACTCCCCTTATAACAAAAACAGAGAGGAGTAACAATATAAAGGAGGTGTACCGAATATTCTTCTTTGGACTGTTACTCCTCTTATAAAGGTTGGACTGAAAAAACCTGGCACATATAATTAAAGTCTTTTCTTTATATTGATAAAAAAAATGCACCAATTATGGATTCTTCTTCATTTCATAAGTTTTCTCTTAATAAAATTTCCATTTGCAGTCCTCTATTTTGAGACACAGCTGTATACAGGTCGATTTTGCGAATCTTGGGCGTATGTATCTGTTGTAGATTACCTGGGCTTCGATCATAGCGTATCTGGTTTTTCAAGAGAGTATGAAATGAAAAAGAATACATGAATGATGAAATCTATATCAATATACAGGAAACACTTTAATTATGTGTATGCATTATATTTGTTAGTTTTTGCTTTTCTATACATGATGTCCCGTATAGGCTAATCCAACCAACTTAGGATTAACTTTATTTAAATTATATGAAAATATTTTATATAATTTGAATAAATTGATTCATTTCTATTTTCACACAAAAACAAGTATGATACGACTAATTTAAAAGACTTAATCCGTTGTTATATCAACAATAACACTTTTCCTCAATCTGTGTCAACAGAAGGAAAACGAAATTAGTTTAGTGGGTTGTAGACGTCAATTTAAGGCAATAAAAAATTAAAAATAACTTTTATCTGAAGCAAATAATGTAATGCCATGCTTATACATCTGACGCAAATAACTAACATGATGAAATGGGTCTCTAGAATTCATGATTCGGAAAATGTGTCCAACATCACAATAATGTTTTTTGAGAACAATATCCTAAACACTTCATCGGGGGAAATAAAAATCTATGTTCTATTGTTCAATTATCGTGTGTAGATAGGGAAGAATTTACTCTTATCACTTTTTTTTATCATCTATTATCAGTTTATATTAAGTTATATGAATAAAAGTGTTATCATGCTGTTATTAAGACTGTTATAAGTGGTTTATTTTTGTCTTTCGGTTTGACCCGATCGTATATAATTTTTCAGGGACTTTTTTTTTTTTTTTAATTTAGGCTAAGTATTACTGAGACAATCTTATCAGAATGTTTATCACAATTAATATTAATAGAAGCACTTGAAAACAATAATTAATGGGACATTATGAGTTATATATAATTAAAGTGTGGGGTGATACACTTATGTTTTAAACAAAATATTGTTTGCTCAAAGTGAAGTGTTTATCAGAAGAGACTACGAGACTTGGTGGCAGACCTCTCAGGGTCAATAGAAGCTCTTCTATTCCTACGTTTTATTTAGCTTGCTCTCTTGTTTGTTTGTCCAGTACAAATCTTGCAATCGATTTCTAACTTCCCGAGTAGCTAGACATTTGAAACTTTTAGAATAGCTCAGAACACGATGACGATGCATTTTTTTTTTAAATACATTCAGCCATCTTTCAGCAGAATTTAATTCGTTTTCAGCAAATTTTGCTGTATGAAAAGTTAGTTCGAAAATAATCTGCGTTATTTTATTTGTTTTGACATATCCAATATTTACAATCTTCATTTTGACAGGTTTCAAATTTATGATTTATGACAGAAAGTTTGAAATCGAAGTGTATAAAAAGTTCTTTTTATCTTGTAATTATTATGTATTCATTTCAAATCTTTACCAGTTCAAAGGGAGAAAGGTTAATAAATTGCGTAATAGTACGAACTCAGTAAGGAAGGGGTAGAGGGAACAATAAATACTGTATAATCTATAGAAATCACAAAGTGGTTCAGTATACTCTCCCCCGATACTAGCACTCTCAAGCGGTACTTTGATGCAAACAATATCGATATCCCCATAAAAACTCGATATTTATCTATTATCAGCTGATAATAAGTGACATTTCCTTAAAATAACATTTTTTTTTTTTTTTTTTTTTTAAAAAAAGCTTTTATTTAACTTGTAATGTATGTTTGAACTGAATTTTAAAGCAGTTCTCCTCAACCGATTGAATTGAAATTTTGCAAACACGTTTAGTTTGGATGACAATGCATGGTTAGCTAAGTGACATCATTGAAAATCCAATATGGTGGACAGCACAAGATGGTTGACTAGTTATTAAGCATGCCCATGATATGGGTATCAAATGAAAGGGTTTACTGAGAAGAGTACGAATATAAGCTCGTTTTTAAAAATGTATTTTTTTATAAAATTATTTATAAATGTACTTTCATTTTTGTTGTTATACTTTTATTAATTTACTTTAATTATCTAACGGCAATACCTTCGTTAATAAACATATTAGAGTTCCTAGAAAACAGAAATTAATCTAGTGTAAAACAAAGTCGTGTTCTAAAGCAGTCACATCAGATTTGGCTCTTGCATATTGGATATTTTGAATAAATCTTCATAACTTTTAATTCAAAATGAATTTATATGAGTAAATACTATAATAAATAGTTGGTAAGTGCTGCAAATAAAGGACTTTATTTATATTTTATTTAACACTGTCACTTTAGTTCGGACTAAGTTCGCTAGAGAGGTTTAGTATCGGGGGAGAGATTAATTAACCACTTTTCAAATCTGATTGTTCCCTCTAACCCTTCCTTACTCTGAAAGTACAAAGGTAACGTTTCAGTAAGAGTTATTATAAATTCAATTTTTTTGTGTTTTCTGTTTTCTGTTTTCTATAAAACAGAAAACAGACGTAGCAGACAAGTCCGGCATCTACAAACTAACGTGTGATACATGCAAAGGTGTCTACCTAGGCCAGACCGGAAGGAAAGTATCGAAACGTGTTAAAGAACATCACGCAGCATGGACCAACAAGTCGGATAAATCCAGCTTTGCTAACCATTTAATCGAAACCAATCACACGTTCACAAAACAAAGCTACGAACTTATACACATTTGTGAAAAAGGAAAAAAAAATGGATTTATTAGAAAACCTTGAAATCCACAGAGCCCTAAGTAATCCCGACATCGATTGCTTTAATGAAAGAACCAACCTGAATAACTCCATACTAGTCAAACCCTTATAATAATAAACACAACACAGTTCCTTCTTTATTATAACAGTTGCCATCTTCATCAACTCATAGCATTTATTACACTTACTCTTATAAGGCTTTCTATCCGTACAATTAGGTTAAATAGTTTATTATGTTAAATGTTACTTACTCATTTATTATTACATTGGTTATTTTGAGATATGTTTAGAGCTTCTTAGATTACTATTGTTCCTCTCTTAGATTCTAGTGAACATTGTTCAACTTAAGTTTAGTTATTTTATTATTATTCAAACCTGTTATATTAATATTGTCTAAATCTCTGTAAATATGTATACTTCCTTCACATTCCTAGACCTAGAGCTTGGCCCTAGCTCTTAATCCGATTGGAAACCCCTCACACCCGCTTTTCCATGAATCCCACACCCCTCCCGACCTTATGTCCTAAAACACTTGCTACCTTACCTTCTCGTCAGTCTATAAATATAAGGCACTGAAGATAGCCGTCATACTTTTTATACTTGTGATAATATTGTATTTTAGAGGATGAAACCGGTCTGATTTATATTAAATTTAAACATTGTGGTGAAGACGAATAAACTTATATTTTATAATACAGTGTTATTTCTTTTTCAAAAGTGATACAAACCAATCATTATGTTTGATTACCACAAAATCTCAGTCAAAACAACGAACTTTTCAATTTTTAAGTTTTTGGTAGTATTCATACTACGGAAAGTTTAAATTTTAATTTAAATCAAACAAAGAAAAATAGACTCCAGCGCCGGGACTTGAACCACGGGCCTCTACATTTCCAGTGTAGCGCTCTTCTATCTAAACTACGCAGGAGAATCATTTTTCTCTGCCATGACCGATAACTAGTCCCGTATCCACTCTTTACGCAAGGGTTATTATTGATAAATATAAAATAATATCGAGGATAATGACGTTGGATTGAACTCTAAGAAACCCTTAAGAGGGCCCTTCCCTAAGAGGTCAAGATGGTCAACCTGACCTGGGCTCCACCAAGCGTTCCAAATCTCAATATTTACTCATCTTGGTGAATTTAGGAATGAAGAACGCTCAGGTGTGTTTGGACCGGATGTCTCAACCCCTAGGGACGACCCTGCATTGAAGGGTACAGGAAAAAGACAAAACTGTTTCCCTAACAGATAACAGAACAGGAATTTTGAAACCGGAGAAAGAAAACGAAAAAAATCTAATAATTAAAAAAAAAAAAAAAAAAAAAATCACAGGGAAGTTCTTTTTAGAGTTTCGTGGATTTATAAAATGTATCCGGTTTACTTATGAAATATCTTCTTTTAACTTTCTCCTATAAAGAGGAATTATTGTGATGCCACGAAAATATTAACAAACTTAAATGGAAGGCCCCAAATATCAAACTAAGAATTAAAGGGGTCCCTGGTTCGATCCCCCGGTAGGTCACAATGCTTTTATTGGTAATGAAAACAAAGTATAAATTAATTTTTTTCGCGAAATTTTAATTGCCCTATTAAAAGGTATTAGAGGTCGACCAAGAAGTCATGGAAATCTGAGGAGTGCGCTAGTGTCGTCATGTACAGTCAGTTTATAATAAAATAGACCACTGTCAAAAAAAAAAAACAGTGATGTTCTTTAGTTATTAATCATTTTAATTTTGTAACTTCTATATTTTTTGCTACAGGCAACACTGTACCTGATAAGAAATCACTCCTACTATACGATATCTTTATATTATTATTTATTGATTATTCCTCTTTATTTCTGAATTCGATTTGTTACTTTTGATTTCCTACCCCGTTATTTGTAGCGTCCTTTGTATTTGCATCGTCCCATACATTTGTGGATCGTACGCAAATCGTTTAGTTGTGACTATAACTCGTACTGTATAAAAACAAACAAAACAGGAAACCTAACAGATTGGAAACCTTCCTGTTGTTATTCGTGAGATTTGACATAACTGCGCATTTCATACAAACTAGAATAGCACCCGACTATACTGACTTCGGCAATACTCGGAAGTACCGACTTTAAACGAAGCTAAGCTTTCAGTTTTTACCGTGTTCATGACTTCTTGGTCGACCTCTAGCATGAATTATTTCAAATTTTTAGGACTAGCCGTTATAGAGTGGTTAGAAATGTTTTCTCAGGGTATATTTTAACTCTTAAAACCCCTAAGAAATGTAAATTTTGAACAAGCTTTATATATATATTTTGAACCTACTCTGCAACAGCAAAAAAAAAGAAAAAAGTTATTTACGCACCAAGGGAGGAAAGTAAGTGATTGCACCCCGAGCGATGAAGTTGGTTCCTGAGGCGAAGCCGAGGGAGTTAATTATCGCGAGGGTGCAAGTGATTTTTACTCCCGAGGTACGTACAAGATTTTACCTCTAGAAGGGATAAAAGAATATAGAAAGATTTTAATTTTAAATTTATTTATTCAACAAGAAATACTTATGATTATATTTATTGAAAACAAAAAAAGTTAAATATTAACGATTCTCTACTCAATAAGTTAATTCACGTTAAAATTAAATTTTAGATAGTAATTATTTGAATTTCAATGCTAAAATTAAATGGGAGAATCAGCTGAAAGCTGAGTATTGACAACTGATGTATTTAAATAATAGATTAGTTAATCTACATTTAGAAATTATTATTTCACTTTTAACTTGTTCGTTTCTTTTACTGATGCATCACTATGGCAACCGTTGCGGATGTTATATGATATGTGTGAAGATGAAATCACATATTTAGACATGAAAAAAAAAGTTAGTTAATGAAATGTGTATTAGCACCGAGCTTATTTACGTGTGCTTTATCTAGGGCAACACTGGAGGGAATCATGAGAGTTCATGATTCCCTTGCTTACTCATTACTCCCTGTTCCAGCCCGGGTGCAATGAGCTACTTCCCTCCCTGTAAACTAGGGAGAAAAGTTCACTTTCTCCCCGCTGGAGGTAAAAAAAAATTGAATTTAAAACAGTATTGCAAATTTAGCATGTGCTTATTAAATTTTCTTGTTCTCCATATTTTTCCTATGTGTGGGTCAAAAAGTTACGACAATATTTCAAATTTTAACTCTTTAGCTCAAAGCGGTTCGGGAGATATGAACCGAAGAGGGACGGACTGACAGACACATAACCCTCGGCAATATTGAAACCCTTAAAATATTGAATATTTAGGCATTTGATGATGATGATGTGTCATAGTTGAAAATGACAAGGGTGAGGTAAGTTATTAGGGTAAAGCCCCTCCCCCCCCCTTTACCCAGGGGGGCAGCAATCTAATCTATCTGAGTAATTCTACAACTACTCCACTGACCACTAATTAAGATAAAAGCCAGAATCAGTAGTTTTACATCAATAATGAGTACTAACACAGTTACAAATGGAGGGAGTAAACAGCAGGTGATAAATTATTGTTTCGGGGACTACTGCCCCCTTCCCCTCCCCCCCCCCAAAAAAACCCCCTCAATTATTGTTCTAGACTCTAAATACTGCCTCCCTCCCAAATATAAAAAAAAATAATAATTAAAAAATAAAAAATAAGACATAACAATTATCACTGAATTTACAGAACCCAGAAATTAAATTCAAATGACAAGTTTAATAGATTACTGTTGAGAGTACAGTACTGTCGCTGTTAGTGGACACATAGAGTGGGGGAGGGGAGGAATTAGTGAACCTCAAATCAGAGGTAGAGTGGACAACCTGGCTAAATGTTCAATATCAATTAACCTAAACGAGAGTCCATTAACAACAAAGCACTAATACACATATCATGGAAAATATTATGCTATAAATAGCTTAATTAATTTAATTATTAGTTAATAAGCATACATTAGCGCCTCATCCACTGTCGTTCTTTCCGTAAGGAAAGCTGATTCCGTCAAGATAGAGTGTTAGTGTATGGGGTTCAAGAGGAAAGAACGGCAGGATTATAATCTTACAAGATAATCCCGTCACACCATCCTCTCCATTCACTAGTCAACTCCATATATTAACTCCACTAGTCAACTGATAAGTTTCATGCGTATGGGATAGAGATGTACCTTTCATTGTGTTTATGGCATCAAACGAAGGGATTGTAGCACGACAAGCCTGCAGGATGGAATGAGCGGATCGTCTCACAGGAAAGAGTGCAGGAAAGTGGTTGTGTGGATGGTAATGAACATGATTATCAATCATGCCGTGCTTTCCTTCATGATCAAGAAAAAGGAAAGTCTGTCTGGAAAGAACGACAGTGGATAGAGCGTTATTATCTTCTTTACTGTCTTAAGTATCAATAACTTTTTTGTGTTTTTTTATGGTAATTTCGGGGGTAAAATGGCCGCCATTTAAGAAACGCGATATATATTTTGTAATCTACATTAAATACAACTTAAAACGGTATCCCACTAAAAAATTAAAAATAATGTAAAATATTACGATCAAGTTCACAATTGCTCGCTGATCGAAGAAATTTTCAAGTTGTGAAGTTTGTATTAATTGTCTTGTTTTATGGGGAAATGAACGAAGTTGAATACTAAATTTCAAATCTCTAGCTTCAATCGGTTGGTAGGGAGATAAGATCCAATATGAAATGGACCGCCGGACGAGCTACCAAAAGCATAAGGGTTTTTAGGATGACCTTGAAACCTTAAAATCTGTTACAATGACCGCCACCTGTCAAAATGAAGATTTTAAATATGGGATATGCCAAAACAAATAAAACAACTTGCGGATTTTTTCCGAACTAACTTTTCATACAGGACAATTTGCTGAAAACTAATTAAATATGCATTGTCATGGTGTTCTGAGCTATTCTAAAGGCCGAAATACACGGCGACACTTAGAGCGAGAGAGTCTAGCGAGAGCGGTGTCCGATCTGTCTACACGGAGAGCCAAAATTTGGCTAGACTGGTGTCCGAGAGTGCTCTCTGAGTGTGACCTTGAATATAGTTCCTAGATCAGTATCCGAACTGTCTACACGGTGTCCCGTCTAATAATCTACGTCTCCTCCGTCGTCCACACGCGTTGCCCGGCTGAGGTATTGATCATGCTTGCTCTAGAATAGGTTTCACCTAGCTGAAACTAGCCTAGACCGAGTGCGAGAGGAAATTGACATGACAGGTGTCTTGTCTACACGAGGAAAACAAATACCGAGAGCGCAACTAGCTAGACCGGAGTGGGTAGGAGTGGGGGTGGTCTAGCGTCCACTCTCGGTGGTGTCTCCACTGCGACACTCAATCTAGACACCCAATCTAGCAACAAAAGTGTCACCGTGTATTTCGTCCTTAAAAGTTTTAAATGCCTAGCTACTCGGGAAGTTAGTTTAACATCGATTGCAAGATTTGTTGTCTGGACAAACAAACAAGAAAGCAAGCTTATAAAAACGTAGTAAAAAGAGATGTTTGCGTACACAACACATTCGTTTAACTTTCCGAGACACATGCATTTCACAATTAAACTGTTTATATGATTCTTCTAAAATTATCTCAGATTTTTTTTACTAAGGCGTCATACGTTGAGAAGTGCTCTAACAGGTGTCATGGCAGAAGAAGAACAAGCATCTTAATTATTATTATTGTAATTATTCTTAACTAGCCGTTAGGCCCGCGGTAACGGGCAGAATAATAAATATTGTTTAGAAAAAGAGCTGAGAGATAATTAGTTATAATTGAAATAGATATTTAAAGAGATATTTACTGTATAAATAGTAAGTTTTATGCAGTTATAGGTAATTAAAATTAAAACATTTAAATAGGAAGATGTGTGCTCCGATATTCGTTATATATGTATGGCGCAAATGGTTAAGTGTCTGGCTTACACCCAGTAGCCCCGGGTTCGATTCCAGCTTATGGCGCATCAATTTTTAACGTTATAAATCATTTAGAGGTGAGTTGTCGTTGTCGTCGGGACACTACTCGATTATACAGAGTGGCACAAAAGTATGGAAACCCCTAAATAACTCGTCAGAAATTCATTTTTTTAAAAAAAGTTAAATACAAAAGTTTCAGGATTTTTCCATTGCTATTCAATGGTGACCTTGGATTTGACCTTAACCATGCCCTTAAGGGTCATTTGAAGGTCAACTTTGTTATTTTAAATGGGAACCCCCATTTTTTATTGCAGATTTGAAAAGAGCAGGAAATTTTATGAAAAATATGACCTTGACCATGTCCTTGAGCATGCCCTTTATGGTCATTCTAAGGTCAAAATTGATTTTTCAATGGGAAACCCTAATTTTTATTGCGGATTGCGAAATAACTAAAATTTTCTCTTTATCAGTGGTCTTGACCATAGCCTACACAACACCCTTTACCATGACCTTCAAGGTCATTTCAACTCTTCCCCCTCCCCTTTTTTATTAATTTATTGGTGTTTAGTACTTTTATTCAATTTTTTTTCTTGAAGGTCGACTACATCCTTGACCATGACCAGAAATAAGACCATCCTGTTAAGCGCGAGGTCTACTGTTCACAGAACTACTAGTTTATATCATGGATGTTCAAGCTTGATAATGTCCCAAGTGGAGGACGAAATATCGCATAAAACGTACTTAGTGTTTTATTATACCCCTCAAGACCCAAGAAAGAAAAACTAAATAGAAAATGAAAAGGGGACTGCAACAAAAATGGATAACCAACAAGTCTCTGCGCAAGAATATTGCGATCGGCTTTAGGTATAGCCTGCGTTTTTGACGCCCTTCAAATTAATTTATTAATTTCTTTCAATTTTAAAGATTAATTTTAGTTTCCAAAATTCAAACCAACTTTCTCGCGTGAAGCCTCAACAAATATGGGAGATCCAATCTAGTTCTACGTGTAAATTACTTATTACTGTAGTTGCTGATATGGGTTGATTTATGACCTAAAACGTCTATTGTCTCTCCTCGTCAAAATTAAAGGTAGGGAAAGGTATTGACAAGTGACCTTAGAAATTCTAAAGGGACTACCCTTTTGGAGAGAAGAATGGTTAGTGGTTGAAAAAACCAGTTCCTTGGGGAAGGTATCATTTTGGTTAGGGACAAATCTTACAAGGGAGAACAATGTTACCATTATACCTGATTTTCAAAATGTCCCTTCACTGTTCTTGTGTTTGTTTCCATTATCTCAATCATATCTGTTGACAATCACTAATATCTGTAACCTTATAAGTTCAAAACCTGTAGTTTTTAGGCTTTTCTTGTTATATTATTGGCTATATCTTAAACTATATAAGCAATTGTCAAAGTTTAAATTATTTTTATAAAAATAAATGAAGGGTTGAATAACAATAATTACAAGATAAAAAGAACTTTTTATATACTACGTTTTTAATTCAATTATTTCATTTTTTATTTACTTGGTTTACTTCAGCGATCATAGAATCCTTAAACGGAAAGATTTCCAACTCCCCTCTTTATCTACCTGTGTTAGACTGCTAGCGGTTCACGGGAAGGTGCGGTTAATATTGTAACTAAATCTTTTACACCATTCAAAAGATTTCGAGCTTTTTAATTGAAATAAATTAATGAATTATTTGGTCATTTTACTGGAATCGAACCAGGGAACTTTCGCATTTTAGGCGATCGCGCATTTCATTCGGCCACCAAGGCTGTTATTTTTTTTTATTGTTTATTTTTAATATAGTATAAATGTCAAAAGATCATAAGTAGTTTACAATTTTAACCACCATCTTCCCGTGGAGCGCTAGTGCTCTTACACCTCTAGAATACTGGAGTTGGATACCCCTGGTTTACTTACTCTTTTTTGCTGTCATTCAATGTTTACCTCTCAATAAAATCTTAATTTTGAAATCTGTCAAAATGAAGGATTGTAAATATTGGGGATATGACAAAACAAATAAAATAACATGCGGATTTTTTCCGAACTAACTTTCCATGCAGCAAATTTGCTGAAAACGAATTAAATTCTGCTGAAAAATTACTAAAAGCATTAAAATAATGCATT
>KZ652825.1:103633-116836 GCA_001010745.2 Gerris buenoi | reverse complement strand
TTTTTTAAATTTTGAGTGGGGATATCAAATGAAAGGTATTGAAGAGTAGATTACAAAAATGTATAACACTTGTGGTTAACGTTTAATTTTGCGCGCCATTTTGTCTCCCAAAATGTCTCTCCCCCTTCTAATTTTGTGTGAGAACAATTTTACCTTACCAATTTATTATTAAACAATATCAAAATATTATTAATAATATTTAATTATATAAAATATACATACAATACATTTATTTTCATTATTATTATTTGTGTGGTTTTAGTTCCGTTCGACAGCTTAGGTCATTAATTACAGAGCAGAGATTATCCGGCCACTTTACTTTTATTTAAGTAAAAACCAATCATTTTTGAATCTTCTAATATTAAAACCGACTGCCAATTGGTGTGACACATAGCTTCCTCGCATCCTATCCTCGTACTTTATTGATTTTATACTTTTACAAGCCATTTATTGCCTATTTTGTCTAATTGTTTCCCCCGTATTTTTAATCTGTCAAAATTGTTCAGATTTACATAAATTAAAGTATGAATTTAGTAAAAGTTAAAGAGCACATTTTATTTAACTTACAACAGAAACAGTTTTATTTTATATTTTTTACACAGAGTTAATTATAAAAGAAACGTTCTTTCCTTGTATTAATACTTTTATCTACGACTGTTTAGATTCGTAGAAAGTGATTCTTTACACACCTGTATTAATTGCGCATGCGTGTCACATTGTTTTGAACAATTCCTCTTTTTTTCCACTCTAGTGAAGTAAAGAAGAAGAATTATCAACTTTACAAACGATTAGCGAGTTTGTTTACATTTAACATAACTAATTTGATGGTTATTTAATAAAAGTAACTGTTTTTATTGAGTTTTTTTGAAAATCAATGAGTGATTTAAGTGATTATGAAGAATATGAGGAGAATAATACGCCTTCCGAAATAATTAATTCGGCACAAAATACAACTAACGAATTGATGTCATCTTTATCAAAAGAGAAATACTGAAATACGAGCTTACATACAGGAAGTTTATTATTTTTTTCTGCATTTATTATTAAAATCTAACAATCGTAGATAAAGTACGGTACGCAACTCGTGCGAAAACGGCATTTTGCATTGCTCGTGTGGTTTTTACTACCCTCGCCTGCGCTCAGGTGTAAACTCCACCCTCGCATGCAAAATTCTACTTTCCACACTCGACGCGTAATGTACTATTATTTAGATTGTCTTAGTAAATAAAATTCCCAAAAAGAAGGCTTGTTTTTGGATAATTTAATTCAATGCAACAGGAGAGTGAAGGAATTAATTTGTTTATCAATAAATGCCCCCATATACGATCAAACATTTTGCACATACATGATGCCGGGCAAATTTAAGCCATACACGTCAAACATCATGTTTGCGCAAACATTTCGACCGTGTATGGGGGCCTTAATGCCATTCGACCGTGTATGGGGGCCTTAATGCCATTCGACCGAGTATGGAGGCCTTAATGCCATTCGACCGTGTATGGGGGCCTTAATGCCATTCGACCGAGTATGGGGGCCTTAATGCCATTCGACCGAGTATGGGGGTCTTAATGCCATTCGACCGTGTATGGGGGCCTTAGAAGATTATTTTTAATAAATCAAAATGTTTATAAACATAACAATGTTTAAAGCTTGTTAAATGTTAAACTTATTTCTAAATTAGTAAATTGTAGGGTGCAAGTAAGCAATTAGCAAGTAGCAAGTGAGCAATATGCAAGTGAGCAATAGCAAGTAGCAAACTAATTTGCACAAGTGGGTGCAAATTAGTAATAAAGGTGTGCAAGTGAGCATATCTAGGTTTTATTTATTCTTTACCTGACCCTTTTCTCCCTTGTTTAAAAATTTGAAAGAGATTTTTCCCATTGTCCCTTTGACCCTGACCTATCCTAACATTAAAGGATTTATTTTTTGAAGTAAACAAATGAATTGAAACATCCTTTTTCACACTATAAAGTATCAGACAATAAAAAACATTAAATATTAATCAATAATCAATATAATAATAACAAATATTAGTTTAAACTTAAGATTAAAAAAAAGAAACCTTAAAAAGAGGTTACACTATAAGAAAAGATAAATAAAACGCATTGACATCTAGCGGAATTCAATCGTACTAAGAGCCACATTAGTAAGAAATCAGCGCTCCTACGGAAGTTTTGACAAGTTCTTGGAGTAAAATAAAATATTTTTGCGTCCTAGGACGTAAAAAATTTTTTCTTTACTCCCAGGAGTAATGAAAAGATTTTTTAAGTCCACGTAACGAAAAAAATGATTTTAGCTTTGTTTTCTAGGCTCTAAAGTTACTATTTCACAGCCTACCACGGAAAAATCCCTTTTTCACACTTGTTATATTTCATATTTTTACATTATATTTACTAGGTTTAACGTTGGAGTAAGTGTTGTTGTAAGTGTGTTTTTTCTAAGTGTTAATGGATAACTTAATTAGATCAGTATCTAGATAATAAAATTGTCCTAAATAAGAGGCATTAACAGAACCTGTTTTTATTTATTATTCTTCGGTTAGTCCCTCAATGTTTCTGTTCGAAGTACGAAAAGACACCCTTATATAACGGCTTTGTGACAACTGTACACTTTTTGGAATTTTCTCACTTAATATTTTTAAGATGGCTGGCAATATGGCGGTTGGCTAAAAAGAAGGTTTTAGTCACCATGGCATGTTATACATCAATTAAAAGGTCTTGAAGTGCAGAAAAAGAATATGCAACTATTCAAATTTTACACTAAATAATTTTAACTTAATCGTACAGAAACCGGTCATTATCGCTTCACGTTTCACGTTATTTCGTGAAGCGCGCATTACTTGTTTTATTTATTAATTTTTTTCTTCAGCTTATATCGTTAGATTCTTATTGGACTAAATTTTAAATTGTTTTTTTATTAAAAATCGTCGAAACTATTTTCTTTTTAATTTTTTTTAGGGAGCAGCGCCCCCAAAAATGGAGGTAAAATTGATTTATTGATTTCGTTTCGGGTTATGATTTTTCTGAATGTGTATGCCAAATTTCGACAGATTCAGCCCTGTACTTTAAGCTCCACTTTACACAGACGATAGACATTTTTAAAATACACTATTTTATACGTTATGGACCTCAAAACGTGAGAATTCATGAAAATATCAAAATTAAATTATCTAGCCATCATAATACTTTCTCTTAATATATGCGACAGTAAAAAATGGATTGTAACGAAATTTTTCATATGTTCTAAAAAATAAATCTCTAAATGTTATATTTCTGCAGGTGACCGAATTAGGGTATCCTCACCCTCCTCCCTTCCCTTATGTCCCTGCCAATTAGTGTGGTGAAAGGTTCTTATAACTTCAAGTAGATCAAAGTGCAATGTGTAACATATCTATGTTTGATTATATGTTGGTATAAACGTGAGGTGTGGGATTTCACAATTAAGGGGACAAAGTTAAGGGTGAGAAGCAAGATCTAAATTTCATAAGGGGCTCCCCTAGGTGATAGATGAGCTGAAGTGGATGGGTAGAGGTGATTAAGGGGAACCAGGTTTCAAGGGGAAGAAAGCCAGTTAGGTGGTGGTTAGCGGCCAGTCGAGCAGACAAGAATATCTTACATAATTATACGAAGGAGTGATCACCATTCATAATAATATTTTAACATAGATTTTGTTTTAGCTATGGGGGACACAAGAAATTTCTGTCTCCCAAAAATAATAATAACAGTACTGCCAATACACCGGGGGAGAGTGACGTCACTTACGTAAAATAGTGTGTGTTGTTATATAATACACCGGGGGAGAGTGACGTCACTTACGTAAAATAGTGTGTGTTGTTAGGTTAGCTGGCTCATAATATTGAATGTACCACTGGGTTTTATCAGTGCTATTTTACTTTATTATTATTTTTTAATCAATTATGTGTTTTATCATCTATAATGTATACATTTATTGGCTTATTAATGATGTTACTGATATGTGATAAGGTTAAAAAAAAAAGCTTTTAATTGAGTAAAAAGAGCACATCTGTAAGTAAGTTATTTTACATTTTATTTGAGTTATTTGTGAGAATTATTTGTTTTATTACCTATAATGTATACATTTGTTGGCTTATTAATAATGTTACTAATATATGATAGGGTTAAAAACAGTTAAAAAAGCTTTTAATAGAGTAAAAAGAGCACATCCGTAAGTAAGTTATTTTACATCTTATTTGAGTTATTTGGAGAATTATTTGTTTTATCATCTATAATGTATAATTTTGTTGACTTATTAATAATGATACTAAGTTAAAAAAGGTTAAAAAAGCTTATAATAGAATAAAAAGAGAAAAAAAACTATGAAATGCATACAGAACACTAGTAAACAATGGTATATTATGAGCCAGATAGGATAACCTGACGAAAAATTTGTGGAGGACGCATGACGTCACAGCAACCTTTGTCACCCTTACGTAACCTCTCTGACGCGACGTATTAGTGTGGCACATAGCTTCCTTTCATCGTACTTTATTGCTTGCATGATTTTACAAGCCATTATCGTCTAAATTGATTGTTTTGATTTTTTATATGAATTAATCTATCAATTTAGTAAAAGTTAAAGAGGGCTGAGTTTTGAAATTAATCTGACTTTATCTTCGGTCTATACATTCGACAAACCATCCAAATTTTATAAAAAATCATATGAATACTTTTCAAAATATAGGTGTAAAAAGATAAGTACTTTTTAAGATATAGGTGTAAATAGATGTATGTTTGTGCGCATGTTAAAGAGAAACAAATGAGTGCAGAAGGGTGAAACTTATATAAGAACTACCATACAAATTTCATTAATCGGACGTGTATGGATTTCTGTCTTGGAATTTTTTAAATCAGATAAATTTTCTTCAAAACGATCACAGAGCTTCTATTCAATACATACACATAATTTCAATTCAAATTTTTCTATTTGACGTCTGTGCAGACACATGGTCCGATTTTGATGAAATTTGGCATACATGTTCAGAAAAACAATGATTTATTGATGATTGATGACTGTTCCGACGATTTTGATTTTAAAAAAAATGTTGAAATGTAGTCCGCTTGAATACGAATCTAACGATGTATGTCGTTTTCCTGGGGGGAAGTCTAGTTGTTGAGATATTGCTGGAAATATATTTGTATTTGTATTTGTATTTTTTTTTTTTTTTTTTTTTTTGAGAATTGATAAAAAAACGTAAACAATCACCAGTTGATCAATTTTTAAATTATGCTTTAAAATAAATCAGTTAGTTGAGATATGTATGTGATTTAGATACAGTATCTGTATATGGGAAAGTTTTGTTCGATCAATCGGACCGATTTTTTTTATTTTTCGTTATCAATTTTACTCTGAAATTCATTCATTATCATTTCTATATTATCTTTACGTCTTTACAATCATAGTATTGACATTGATTTAGGTGTTAATTATTTTTGTATACTGCTATAGAATCATTCTATACAGTTAATAATCATTAACAACTTATTACTCATTAACAAATTATTATTCATTAACAAATTATTGTTCATGAACTAATTATACACTGCCCAACACTCATTTTGGTGCCTGCAATATTTTAACTGTTTCTAGGTAATTTGTGTGTGCTGAATCCAATACAGCTGTCAGATTTGGTCTATCAGCTCTAGTTTTTAAGATACGCTCAAAAATAATAAGAAAATCATCTCATTTTTTAACTTTTTTCTCATTATTACTATTTCCTCCAACCGAGTTAAAAAAAAAGCTAAGTAAGGTATTTATTTCACAAAGTAGATGTATACAATTAATTATTACAATATATTCATGACTAGTCACTTAAAAATTTTCTTTTATATGACTTTCTAGAGTGTATATTGCTGGGTATTTCTCGCTGAAGACTCCAACAGTAGTTGGCCATCATATGGCTATCCCATCTTCCTTGATATCGATCTTCCATAATTTTAATGTCCTGATGGAATCTTTCCCCCTGTTCTTCACTAAAATCGCCTAGATTTTCTGGAAATCGATCTAAGTGGTTGTGGAGGTAGTGGACTTTTATGCTCATGTTACAACCGAGAATCTTAAAGTTGGAAAGCATATTGTCCACTAATACTTTGTAATTTTCTGCCTTATGATTTCCAAGAAAGTTTTGAACAACTTGAACAAATGAGCACCAAGCCTTAGATTCAATCTCGTTCATTGATGTCGTAAATTGTGGATCCTTAATAAGCTGCCTGATCTGAGGACCATCAAATATTCCGGCTTTCTGTTTTTCCGTGCTAACCCCAGGAAATTTATGTGTCAAGTAGTCAAAACAAAGGCCATCTCGATTTAATGCCTTCACAAATTGCTTCATAAGCCCCAACTTGATATGCAAGGGTGGAAAAATGATTTTATCTCTCGAAACTAAAGGTTTGTTGATTAGGTTATGTTTTCCTTGAACCATTAAATTTCTTAAAGGCCAGTTTTTGTTGACCCAGTGCTGTTCCTTAGCTCTGCTGTCCCAAAGACATAAGAAACAAGGGTATTTTGTATATCCACTTTGCTGTCCTAGGAGGAAGTTAACCATTTTTAGATCAACACAAATCACCCACTGATGTTCTTCATACTTAATTTTTTTCAGGACTAGTAATATTGTCTCATATTCCTCTTTCATGGTGGTTGAATGACCAATGGGTATTGAGCCATATTTGTTGCCGTTGTGTAAAAGGACACATTTCAAACTGCGTTTTGAACTATCAATAAAAAGGCGCCATTGGTCTGGAGTATACTCTGATAAACCTATTTTTTCTAAGAGTCCCCTTATATCGTTGCAGAATACCAGGATATTTTCCTGAGAGAAAAACTGCAGCAGATCCTTACCTCTTTTGCGATAAAATGTTATATTCGTACCTGGACAAAGTAGATTCTTTTCCTTTAATCTAGAGGCAAGTAATTCGGAAGACTCCTTTGAGAGGTTCAGATCTCTAATAAGATCATTAAGTTCCTGTTGATTGAAACGTTGGGGACTGCCTGAATCTGCTTCAAAATCACTGTCGTTTTCTGTCTGCACACCTTGAACGTCATCATCTTCCGGCAGACTGCTAAATAATGGAATTAGTACTTCTTCAGAATGTGGCACAGGTCTCTTTGCTGAATCTAGATCAGGATATGACCATTTGTGTTTATTGTTCCGATTGATACCTTTGATATTTACGAGACAAAAATAGCAGTCATCGTGATGGTTTCTTGGTTCCCTCCAAACCATTAGTACTCCAAACTTTTGACACTTCCTCTTCCCTAGTGTCCACTGTCGCAAATGTTCAACGCATGTTTTACACACTAAATGTCGAGCCCAAGATTTATCCTGGTCTCCCAAGCGAACGCCGAAATAGGCCAGATAAGCCTTTTTCACAAATTCAGTAATTGGTTTCCTACTTTCTTTCAAAGTGTATTCACCACATATATAACAAAACACGTCTGGATGATTCACACAGCTGCGCCTGCTTGTGGATGCCATGGCTTTAATTTAATGTTTTATAAATTAATAACACGGAAAATTTACACAAAATTATAGCACAACTTCACTAAGGAAAACTCAATAGTGAACTGAACTGGGTAAGACAGACTTAGATGCTGGTAAATATCAGTTTGTGGTAGGGAATACGCAGATTTGGGGAGATATAGGGATTAACGGTAATGGGTAATACCAAGTCACCAAAAATCGAGAGCTGAGGCTTATATCCACAGCTTATATATACCACACCACAGGCCTCAAGTAATGCCTACTGTTTGTTCAGGTCATCAGGTATTACATCATCCAAGTAAAGTGTTAGAGAGCTTTGGGGAAAGAAATTATATCCCAGGCATTTCGGCTAATTTTTGGTTCCGCACCTATGGTCAAGATGGAAGTAACAGGTTTCCAAGTTTTGTATAACTTAAAACCATTTATTCCTGTTATAATTTTCTGGTGACTTATCTATTTTAATGACCTCTTGATTAAGGTGGCTAAATAAGTTAAAATTTAAGGTAAGATTAGTTAGGTTAAAATTTCAATTTTAGCTAATGAAGATACCATTTTTGATAAACTCAATTAGTCTGTTTCTCGAAAACTAGAGCTGATACGAAAAAAAGCCAGGTATTTTTGGAATCAGCACATCAAGATTGTTCAGAATCAGTTCTTATTTTTCCGGCACCAAGACAAAAAAAAATTTTGTTGGCCTGCGTTATTATTAAAATAAGAAGTATTATTTCTTAAGGCAGCTCCATACAATCGACGAAACGCTTCGCCAAGATTCTCGGCCAATATGCACGACAATGATTGGTATCCTCCACATCCTCGGCCAATATACACGAGAATAAGTGGTACCCTCCAAGTTCTCGGCCAATATCTACGAGAATAAGTGGTACCCTCCAAGTTCTCGGCCAATATACACGAGAATAAGTGGTACCCTCCAAGTTCTCGGCCAATATATACGAGAATAAGTGGTACCCTCCAAGTTCTCGGCCAATATATACGAGAATAAGTGGTACCCTCCAAGTTCTCGGCCAATATATACGAGAATAAGTAGTACCATCCAAGTTCTCGGCCAATATGCAGGAGAATATATGGTATCTTCCATATCTTCGACCAATATACAAGAGAATAAATGGTACCCTCCACATCTTCGGTCAATATACACGAGAATAAGTGGTGCCCTTCAAGTTCTTGCCAATATGCACCAGAATATATAGTATCTTCCATATCTTCGACATCCATATGTCGAATTCCATATCGAGTTCCATATCTCCACATTCTCTATATATACTATACACGTGAATAAGTTGTACCCTCCGTATTCTCGGCCGATATATGCATGAGAACAAGAGATACCTTCTACATTCTCGGAGAGAAGAGTTACCCTCCCAAATTGTCGCCCTTTTAACTTCTAAGTTGGGATGTCAAGTTCATCGTCCAAGTACACCACTTGTTCCTGCTTATTTTGTATTTGCTTATTACAATTATATGAGCTTACGTGTAGTGAAATAAGCTAGAAAACCTTGTAATAAAAGATGGTAGATAACCACGATTGCTCTACAAATTCCACCTCATAGATCTAGTTAATCATATCTTTATAGTAATATTACCATTTAAATGTATTTAATTAAAATAAATCAATATTAATTAATAAATCTGTCGAGATCATGTAGTTTTTTGTTAATAATGTTCAAATATATTAGAATACACGTAATTATATAATGTTTTAACATGAAACTAAACAAATAGTTAATCTAATTTGACTATTGACTCAATGCACATGTTGACTCGTAACCAAGGCTTATCTGGTATTTTATTTTATCTTTTCTGTCTACCTCTTTATCTTTAAATGTATTTCCTTTATGCAAATGTTAACACTCAGTTAATATTTGCTTTTCTAACTCTTTGTTTGGTGTACCAGGTTTTTTTATTTATTTTTTTTTTTAATTAATAAGATATAAATTTGGAGGTTTAAGATACTTGAGTAATTTAATTCAAAATGTATCTGTGAGGGGGTAAATGTTACCGAATAAAATAGATGCGTATTTTTTATCGCCCCGAACTCTTTTTACAATTAGTATTCACATTTGACTAAATCGAAAAAAATGAGGAGGGGATCCAATAGTGCAGTGAATATTATGACAAAATGTATTACATATTATAAAAAGCTGTTCAGAAAGAAAAACGGAGTATCAATAGAAAATTTTAAAACCCTCCGTCTACTTTGATATATTGCATTATCTATATATATAAAATACAAATACCACTCACTGACACATCACGATATATCTGAATCCACTAAACCTGCGACCATGAAATTTTGTAGGTGTGTTCCTCTTACCTCCTAGGTGCTCGCTAAGAAATATTTTAAAAAAATCCGCCATCTTGAATCAAGATGGCGGCCATTTATATACAAAATTCGAGAAGACGATATCTCCGGAACCAATTGCACTAGAACCTTGAAATTTAGAAGTTAGTAACTTAAGATAAATGGTGTACCAAGCGGGCATTTTGATTCAAGATGGCGGCCATATATATATATATATAAAAGTCAACGTATGTGTGTATGTTCTTTATAGAAATCTAAAGTTTTAGTCAGATCTTAATGAAAATTTGCACACTTGACCTTCAAAGCAAGGGAAAAATCAAGGTCTACATGAATTTTCGAAATTTAAATTTTTGTACACAGGGGTACGGGGTACAAATGTCAAAGTATTGAATGCCCTTCATGATGCATATCGTTGAAAAGCTCTTTAAGAGTCCAGTAATTGTTGTTATGTATCATATTTTCACTTAGGAGGGGGGTAAAATTGAAAAATATAGATATATCTTATACAAAAAGAAGACTATCCGTATGAGGGTATGTCTTTTATCCTAATTTGATGAATATTTACACACTTTTTCTTCAAAACAAGGTAAAGGTCACTGCCTACATGAGATTACGAAATAAAAATTTTGGTACACCGGGGTACGGGGTACAAGTAATGAATACCCTTCATCTTCATTATGCATATTGTTGAAATGCACTTTAAGAGTACAGTCATTGTTTTTATATGTGTACAGGGTACAAATGACAAAGTAATGGATACCATTCATGATAAAAATTGTTGAAAAGCTGTTTAAGAGAAAAGTAATTGTTCCTAAGTACAGTTTTATCTTACTTTCATTTAGAAGGGGGAGAGGTAAAATGGAAATTTATATCTTTATCTCTATATGTGTATAAAAGTCAATATATGTGTGTACATATGTATGGTCTTTTATACAAATCTACAGTTTTAATCTGATCTCGATGAAAATTTGCACACTTGACCTTCAAAGCAAGAGGAAGGTAACTGTTTACATGAATTTTCGAACTATAAATTTTGGTTCAAAGGGGTACGAGGTGCAAGTAATGAATACCCTTCATCTTGATGCATGTCGTTGAAATGCTCTTTAAGAGTACAGTAATTGTTGTTATGTACAGTTTTTTCATATTTTCATTTAGGAGGGGGGTAAATTTAGGATATTTGCAAATTATCTTATCAAAGAAGAGGGGGATATAAGTAGGAGGGATAGAATCTAGATATTCTCGCATAGTAAAATAAATTGTATGCTTTCCTGGTAGTTTATAAACTTATCAAATATAAAAACACTCCGTGGCGAAGCACGGGTATCCAGCTAGTTTAATATATATTTCTAAAATTGTTGAAGATATAGAAAAATCTTGTTAGGTTAAGTTATTGTAGATATATTATGAAAGTGCAAAAAAGTTTTAGTTTTCATTCGTCTTTTAATACATTTTGTTATTTATTATTAGAAATAAGAATTATGACAATTACAAAAAATTCCTAATTCACGATTAAATTTAATTTTCCGATAACATAATAATATTCACAGTGGTATTTTCAAAATTTGACATCTACTTTATGGCACAAAAAACAACTAAAATTATTATTTTTAACTTATTTTATGACATGGTAAATAATACAAAATTGCTAATTAGGTAGAGGGTATACAATTTTTGTATTCTTACTTAGTTTTTCTTTATGAACATCTTTTACTAATAACATTTTGTCTTATCTCAGAGAGAAAAAGCACTTTACTAGTGGGAAAAATACCTTTAATATAAACATTGTATCTCTGTTTAGATTCGTAGAAAGTGATTCTTTACGCACCTGTATTAATTGCGCATGAGTGTCTCATAGTGTTGAACAATTCCTCTTTTTTTCCACTCTAGCGACGAAAAGAAGAAGAATTCTTCAACTTTACACACGATTAGCGAGTTTGTTTACATTTAACATAACTAATTTGATGTTTATTTAATTAAAGTAACTGTTTGTATCGAGTTTTTTTTGTGAAAATCAATGAGTGATTTAAGTGATTATGAAGAATATGAGGAGAATAATACGCCTTCCGAAATAATTAATTCGGCACAAAATACAACTAACGAATTGATGTCATCTTTATCAAAAGAGAAATACGAGCTTACATACAGGAAGTTTATTATTTTTTTCTGCATTTATTATTAAATTCTAACAATCGTAGATAAAGTACGGTACGCAACTCGTGCGAAAACGGCATTTTGCATTGCTCGTGTGGTTTTACTAAACTTCACACTCGCATGCAAAATGCTACTTTCCATACTCGACGCGTAATGTACTATTTTTGTAAATTTCCAAGATATATTCTTGATTTTTCCAAGCCACAATCATGACATAAATTAGTCTCAATTCAACAGGGCTGAACCCCAGAAAAGTTATTTTCACCTATTCATGCGTCAATCCGGGGACACACTTTATATATAAATATAAAATATTTATATTGTTGGTGAGAGGTTTCTTAGGCAACATTCAGCCTATTCTGAGCCTCACCTTTTTATTCGATACAAGCCCATTTTTGGTGAGGTGACATTATCTCTAGGTAACTTACTTGGTGATAATCAAGTATGAAGTAAACTGTTCTCTAAAATAGCGCACTTTATGCATTGTGTGTAAATATGGTAAAATGTACTTATAAGTGCATTCTCTGATTATAGGCATTATATATTTATATGCATATTATAGATTATAAAATCCCTTATACATATTAGGTATTTCTTTTATTAGGAATGTACTCGATCTGGTTCATAAAGGGAAATATGTCCGCTCCTAATATCGATTTATATTTATGGAAACCAAGCCTATTTATTATGTAGATATCACGTGTTTAAAAGATTGTTCATTCTCATTGTAATAACGACCGCAAAAGGGGGAAAAAAATGTAAAAATAGATTTTGTTGTTTTTGCTGATAATGCGATGTAAATGATTTTTGCAGTATTTAATTTTCTTTGCTCTGTGAAATTATTAACATTAATAGTACATTACGCGTCGAGTGAGGAAAGTAGCATTTTGCATGCGAGTGTGGTGTTTACACCCGAGCGACAGCGAGGGTAGTAAAACCACTCTCGCATGCAAAATGCCGTTTTCGCAAGAGTTGCGTACCGTACTTTATCTACGAATGTTAGATTTTAATAATAAATGCAGAAAAAAATAATAAACTACCTGTATGTAAGCTCGTATTTCTCTTTTGATAAAGATGACATCAATTCGTTAGTTGTATTTTGTGCCGAATTAATTATTTCGGAAGGCGTATTATTCCCCTCATATTCTTCATAATCACTTAAATCACTCATTGATTTTCACAAAAAACTCGATGCAAACAGTTACTTTTATTAAATAAACATCAAATTAGTTAT
>KZ652825.1:75650-92174 GCA_001010745.2 Gerris buenoi | reverse complement strand
GGGGGGGGGGGGGGGCTAGGAGGGAGGTTTTATGGCTGAGCCACGATCTGACCACGAAAACGCTTTACTCCTTACCAATAAGACATTCTAAAAAAGAAAAAAAAAAAATGTTTTACCGCAGTTAAACTGAGGAAGATAATATTGTTATATCTCTTACACTTATTGTACTTTTTTTTTGTGCCTCCATAGGCTCGGGGAAAAAGGGAAGAACCGTTGATAAGAACTTTCTAACGGGCTAGGCCACGGATTTTTCATCATCTACTCCTTAACAATAAGGAGAACGTCCTAAAAATAGGTTGTTCGTTCTTTATGGTGAGAAAATGGGTATAATATACCAGTATAAATGGATTTTTTCACAAAAAAATAAATTAATAATTTATTAAGATGTTTCTATATATAATTCATCTATAAGACGTTGATGGCTGGTAAGGTATAATTAATTAAAGAAAAAAACCTTATCTCAGTCAGATGAAATTTCAACTCATATTAGAGTCTTTTGTATTTCTAAAAACAAAATTTTCCATAATTGCAAGATAAAAAGAACTTCTATATACTACTTTTTTTAAATTTTCTGTCATAAATCATAAATTTGAAACCTGTCAAAATGAAGATTGTAAATATGGGATATGTCAATACAAAATTTGCCTGTAAACGAATTAAATTTTGCTGAAAGATGGATAAAAGTATTAAAATAATGCATTTTCATCGTGCTCTGAGCTATTCTAAAAGTTTCAAGTGTCTAGCTAAATTTTAAACCTGTCAAAAAGAAGATTGTAAATATGGGACATGCTAAAACATATAAAATAACTTGCGAATATTTACCGAACTAACTTTCCTTACAGCAAAATTTGCTGAAAACCAATTAAATTCTGCTGAAAGATGGCTAAAAGTATTAAAATAATGCATTGTCATCGTGCTCTGAGCTATTCTAAAAGTTTCAAGTGTCTAGCAACTCGGGAAGTTAGTTAAAAATCGATTAAAAGATTTGTACTGGACAAACAAACAAACAAGAAAGCAAGCTAATAAAAACGTAGTAAAATAAAATTATACTTAAACATTTTCTGGTTTTTCTTGTATACCATATATCTTTATTGTTTGAGATTTTCAATTATAGTAGAAATAGACTGCTAATTGTTGTGGCACATAGCTTCCTCGCATCTTATCGCGTACTTTACTGATTTTAAGCCTAGTTGCACGGGTCAAGTATTTTAGTATTAGTAGCCACGGTCGAGTAGTTTAGTCAGTGTCGAGAATAGAAATTTAGTAAGTAAAAAAGTGTTCATATAGGGTAAGTGACCCGAATATGAGACTCCTTTTTTGGTTTTGGTGTAACTCAGGATTTAAATAAAAAAAAAAAACAGTTGATGTGACAAAACAATCAATAATATATTGTAATTCAATGGCAAATGTTTCAAAATAATTAAAAATGTATATTTCTTTAAAAAAAAAAAANCCCCTTTTTTGGTTTTGGTGTAACTCAGGATTTAAATAAAATAAAAAAACAGTTGATGTGACAAAACAATCAATAATATATTGTAATTCAATGGCAAATGTTTCAAAATAATTAAAAATGTATATTTCTTTAAAGAAAAAAAAAAAAAAAAAAAATGTTTTCTAAAAAAAGTCAAAATTTTGAGATTTACAAAAGTAGTTCTAATATGAGACCCTTTGTTTAAAACATTTCCATGATTTTTAAACCAATGTTTTACACTTTCCTCTCATTAATGGCAGTATTTGCATTAACATACATCTGAAAAACAAAAATCAGGCATGATTTTGTAATATAAAAGAAACTGTGCCTAATATGAGACCCTGCCTATGTTAGGCCCGTGATGGGTCTTATATTAGGAACAACCACGTTTATATATTCTAGAACGAATTTGTAGATTTTAAGTTAATATTTCCTTGATGTTTTAAACAAGCTTTCTGTGATGTTCTTAATAAATTTTAATAAGGAGTATAATAAAATAAATTTCACAGAAACTCTCTTCTCGACGGTAGGCGTCCAACTAACTCCGAGACTACTGATAGCCATAAACACTATCGTTTTTCGTTTGACTTGCCAGGCTGTAGCACATACCAGCCTCTGTAAGGTAATTTAGTAAGTAAAAAAGTGTTGATATACGAGTCGAGTACTAAAATACTCGACCCGTGCAAACTAGGTTTTATGTTTATCATTTAAGCTATTATCATCTATTTTGTTTAATTGCTTCCCTTATTTGGAATGTCCCTTTGGAATTTTTGAAATCGGAGATTAAAAATAGTCAGATATTTTAAGCAACTAAGTAATAAGAATTCTTTTATTTTAAGTAATTTTCAAAACTATAAAATATTAGTTTTCTGTTATTATAAATATCAAATAGTCAAAATATGATACGTCACTATAACCAGTAATTATTTAAGTCTAAGTTTATATAAAATTTTGTTTTTACAAATGCAGACTGAGGATGTGTCTACGATGAGTTAAACGTTTTCATATAAATGAAATATTGTTTATTTTTTTAATAAATTACAACTTACTACGTTTTGCTATCACTACGTTTTGTTCATAGGAAATAAAAGTGTAGACTTTAATAATTATAACTATTTAAATCTTAAATAAATGCAAGATAATACCAGCCCATAAAAACCAAGTTTTTATTATAAATCCTTTATATTTTTGCATTTTAGTTCTGAAGGGAAATATTGGTATTCATTCATTTCAATTTTAAATAAATAATTTAAAATTAATTAATTAGTAACATTTAATTAATTATTATATTTGTTACAATGATTTTGTACCGGTAGAGAGTCGAAATGCCAAGATTCAGCAAGATTGGATAATTAATTGAATTTTTATTTATTGTATTACTTTTTTAAATTTAATTATCCCATTCATTTTGAAAAAGATAATTTTTTTAAATTTAATTAATTAATGAAATTAATTAATTAATTAATTTGTTAAAATGTTTTTATATTGGTAGAGTCTATGTGCAAAGTTTGAGCTCGATTGGATGACTGGAAGTGGGTTAACTAGCCCTCCAAAGATTTTATATACCAACCAATTAATTAATTAATTAATTATTTTTTTATTTTATTTTTTAAAATTTATTTAATCCATTCATTTTATAAAAAAAGAATTAATTAAATTGAAAAATTAATTAATTAATTAATTAATTAAATTTAATTAATTAATTAATTTGTTAAAATGTTGTTGTATTGGTAGAGAGTCTATGTACCAAGTTTCAGCTCGATCGGATAAGTAGAAGAGGGTTAACTAGCCTTCCAAAAATGTTGACGCCAGGCACCCAGGCACCCAGGCACCCAGCCAGGCACAAAAGTGAAGTTAATATAAAGGATTTAAATAAAAAGAACTTTATACATATATACTATGCTTTAAATTTTCTTTCATAAACCATAAATTTTAAACCTGTCAAAAAGAAGATTGTAAATATGAGACATGCTAAAACATATAAAATAACTTGCGAATATTTACCGAACTAACTTTCCTTACAGCAAAATTTGCTGAAAACCAATTAAATTCTGCTGATTCTTGATGATATTATATCTTGGAATGCATTTATGCTGATATGTGTCTGCGACAGATAATATAAGTAATTTCATATTATATTTGACCTCTGAATAATTACATCAGAATGTCAGATTGATTTAATTATAAAATTAATAGACTAGATTAAAATTATGTTTGTTAATGACATTATAATATGCGCAGAGATTTTCATTTAAATAATTGATATTTCGATTTGTTCAACTATTAGAGGGTTTGCTTTATTAAAAAATGAATTAGTAAGATTATATTTTTTAATTTAAGTTTCTTTTAAAAAAGTTTCTAATTATCTGGGGATAAGATAACGAAAAACAAATTATAATTTCTTCTTTATAATAAGAAATAAACTGTTTAATACACGTGGATATGTAATTAATTATTCCGGTAATTAACCTATAATCAGTAAGTATCTAATTAACTACAAATTATCTTCACTTAATTATTCCGTTAATTATAATTAATATTTGTGTAATTTTTTTGCATAATCTGATAATGGTGTCTAGAGGGAGTCTTTTTTGATGGTCTTATAGTTGATAACTGAGTTGCCTATATAGATAATGACCACGAACTAGTTGCTCTCTCTTGTGGGAGTTTTTTTTTTAACGTAATAGAAATACACGACTAACTCAAAGCAAATAAACCCTAATTAAGAGTTTATTTTGTAGTTTTCTATCACTAAGCGTATCAGTTTTTTTTTATTTAGAAATTAATTTTTGGAACGAAGTTCCTTATGACACGTTCTGGGCCCGGGAGTGAATCCGAAAAAAACGACCAAAATCACCGTCACAAAATCACCGTCATGAAATCACCGTCACGAAATCACCGTCATGAAATCACCGTCATGAAATCACCGTCACGAAATCACCGTCATGAAATCACCGTCATGAAATCACCGTCACGAATTCACCGTCATGAAATCACCGTCACGAAATCTACCGATGACAATAACTTGTGTAAAAATTGACCGACTTAGTTGAAATTTGGTACACGTGTTCATTTTACCAATGCCCAAGACAAGTTCGTTGGACAACATTATCCGTCCAAGCGTTCACGCGCAACGCTCGCGTAAACGTAAGCGTCAAATTAAAAAATTGAAATTTTTGGACGGGAAAAAATTCTAACCTCATATTTTTATCTATTTAATGAGACAAACAACTTTATTAAATAAACTTTTTTAGTAAAACGAACACCGACACTGCTAAGAAGTGAAAAAGATCGCTAAATTTATTAAAGCGGACCAAAACGATTAAAATAACGAAAACAATGTTTTTACAGATATCTACGTTCTAACGTAACGATTTAAATGAAACTTTGTATACAACACCTATAGTTCAATTGAAACAAGCATGTAAAATTTCAACCTGATACAAGCAGAAGTTTTTGTGAGTTATTGATTTATATTTTTCATTTTGATATTTAATTGGAGTAATATATACAAGCAGAAGTTTTTGTGAGTTAATGATTTTTATTTTTACTACGTTTTTATTAACTTGGTTTTTTGTTTGTATGTTTGTTTGTTTGTTTGTTTGTCCGGTACAAATCTTCCAATCGAATTTTAACTAACATCCCGAGTAGCAAGATATTTGAAACTTTCAGAACAGCTCAGAACACGTTGACAATGCATTATTTTAATGCTTTTAGTAATTTTTCAGCAGAATTTAATTTGTTTTCAGCAAATTTGCTGCATGGAAAGTTATTTTATTTGTTTTGTTACATCCCATAATACTTACAATCCTTCATTTTGACAGATTTCAAATTTAAGATTTTTATATTAAGAGGTAAACATTGAATGACAGCGAAAAAGAATAAGTGAACAAAGAAACAAATTAATTATTGACGTATGACAACCAGATTTAAATTCGGAACTATTTTTTTCACTAACATTATATTATATAACAATGAAACATATATGTCTCTACTCTCACTTCGAGAGACGAGTGTACTACTACTACTACTATTACTACTTTTATAATTATAACTAAGATTAAATATTTTTTTAACTGTCTGCTTGCTTTCTACATGAAGACTCCTTTTATTTTGACATATTTACAAAAATACAAAAACAATAACAAATTAAATCATCGCTAGGTGACATTCCGCGACGAAATGATGTAGTGGAAGCTCCTTGGTCCTTGGATAAGTTGGGTAAGACTCTTGTCAGCTGTTCGTACTCTGGCGGATGTGAACAACCGTTCCTACCTGCGGTAGTTCTATCCCTCCTGTTATCCTTTTATCTTTTCTTTCTCTTAAATTTTCTTGCTTCTTGCTTATGTCTCCTATTTGAACCGCTTTAACCAAATTTTTATTAAATTTGACAATATATATTAATCATTTCAGTATTATTCATTAGAACATTTAAAAACGTAGTATATAAAAAGTTCTTTTTATCTTGAAGTTATTTATTTTAATATTTAATTGGAGTAATTTGCCGACGGGGTCTGAGAGGACAGTTCCTTTTTGTCCTACAACCATCTGCTTTAACTATAAATTTATCATTAACTTTTTTCTCAATATACAATACGTTATACATACCGGATGTCCCACGACACCACACGTATTTTTTTATAAGTTTTTTGGCATTATTCATACTACAGAAAGTTTAAATTTTAATTTAAATCAAATTATAATTATTTTTAACAATGGGAGATGTACCTATAGAGAAAAATAGACTCCAGCGCCGGGACTATTCTAAATTCTAAATTCCAGTTTAGCGCTACCAACTGTCCATCTCCTATTGTTAAAAATAATTAAAATTAAAATTTATTTATTTTGTAAATAGTCCAATATAATAATTCATAAAATCCGTCTGACACTACTCATAATGGTAATTTTACCTACTTTCTCACATAAAGAGAAATTATATATTTTGATTTTAATTTAATTTAATTTTGGATATGGATTTCTCTTTTTTTGATGGATTTACAAGTTTTGAGATTCCCTTAGTCCAAAAAAGTGGTTGTGAAAACAATTTGGCATACATGTTTCGAAAAATCATATCCTGAGGTGAAATCGAGAAATTAATATCAGCTCTAACCACCTCTAACCACCTCTCTAACCACCTCTCTAACCACCTCTAACCACCTCTAACCACCTCTAACCACCTCTAACCACCTCTAACCACCTCTAACCACCTCTAACCACCTCTAACCACCTCTAACCACCTCTAACCACCTCTAACCACCTCTAACCACCTCTAACCACCTCTAACCACCTCTAACCACCTCTAACCACCTCTAACCACCTCTAACCACCTCTAACCACCTCTAACCACCTCTAACCACCTCTAACCACCTCTAACCACCTCTAACCACCTCTAACCACCTCTAACCACCTCTAACCACCTCTAACCACCTCTAACCACCTCTAACCACCTCTAACCACCTCTAACCACCTCTAACCACCTCTAACCACCTCTAACCACCTCTAACCACCTCTAACCACCTCTAACCACCTCTAACCACCTCTAACCACCTCTAACCACCTCTAACCACCTCTAACCACCTCTAACCACCTCTAACCACCTCTAACCACCTCTAACCACCTCTAACCACCTCTAACCACCTCTAACCACCTCTAACCACCTCTAACCACCTCTAACCACCTCTAACCACCTCTAACCACCTCTAACCACCTCTAACCACCTCTAACCACCTCTAACCACCTCTAACCACCTCTAACCACCTCTAACCACCTCTAACCACCTCTAACCACCTCTAACCACCTCTAACCACCTCTAACCACCTCTAACCACCTCTAACCACCTCTAACCACCTCTAACCACCTCTAACCACCTCTAACCACCTCTAACCACCTCTAACCACCTCTAACCACCTCTAACCACCTCTAACCACCTCTAACCACCTCTAACCACCTCTAACCACCTCTAACCACCTCTAACCACCTCTAACCACCTCTAACCACCTCTAACCACCTCTAACCACCTCTAACCACCTCTAACCACCTCTAACCACCTCTAACCACCTCTAACCACCTCTAACCACCTCTAACCACCTCTAACCACCTCTAACCACCTCTAACCACCTCTAACCACCTCTAACCACCTCTAACCACCTCTAACCACCTCTAACCACCTCTAACCACCTCTAACCACCTCTAACCACCTCTAACCACCTCTAACCACCTCTAACCACCTCTAACCACCTCTAACCACCTCTAACCACCTCTAACCACCTCTAACCACCTCTAACCACCTCTAACCACCTCTAACCACCTCTAACCACCTCTAACCACCTCTAACCACCTCTAACCACCTCTAACCACCTCTAACCACCTCTAACCACCTCTAACCACCTCTAACCACCTCTAACCACCTCTAACCACCTCTAACCACCTCTAACCACCTCTAACCACCTCTAACCACCTCTAACCACCTCTAACCACCTCTAACCACCTCTAACCACCTCTAACCACCTCTAACCACCTCTAACCACCTNTTATATATGTATATATTGGATATTTATTCTTTGAAAAAGCATTTTTTTTTTACAATACAAGCCTTTGGATAACGAGAAAAAGTTTAGGAAAAATTGCACTTTTTTCTTTTTTTTTCTTCTCCAAGACAATTGAAAATTATATTTAGAAGATTTTTTTGAGTTGTAAAGCTTTTGGGGTTTCAGTGTTAAACTTAATGGATCTTTGTTCAGAAAAGTCTATTGTCTTGAAGAGGAAGAAAAATAAGATTAAAACTTAATGGTGCGCTTAACATCAGAAGATCTCCTTTGTGCTCTGTTAAATCAGAAAAACCCTCCAAAGCGCCTTTAAATATAATTATACCATTTATATTTATTCATAACCCCCCCTCCCTTCTCCTAACCCCCTCTTTTGTTACCCGTGGCAGATGAAATACACTAAGTAATAAGTTAAGAAAAAGGAAGAAGAGAGGGGGGTTAAAAAGGGGGGTTAAAAAGGGGGGAAAAGGAGAGATTTGTGTTAGTTTGAAATATACCCTTTAGTTGAGAAAATTCATTTAAGAAATAGGGGGTTTTTGAGGAAAATTTTTCAATGAAGTCTCGTTTTATTTGATGAACCATTTAGTTGGGTTTTATTTTTTTATATTTCAATCTGATTAATATGCATCATTTTTAAGAAGGTAACATCAATTATGTGGAGAAAAAAAATTGTAAAAAACTATTTGTATTCAATAGATAAATATTAATGTTTTAATTTATTAAGTTAGGTAATCAACTTTTGAATATCGTTTAGGTAATTGTTTTATTGATCGATAATTTTCAATTATGGATTTTTATTCATTTTTTTTTTACTTCCGAGCACACCGAAGATTACGGAAACTATGTGATTGTTCTGAAGAACGTAAAATTTGAAGGTCTCCGATTTTAAAAATTCCAACAATTCGAACAGAAATCAGTTTCAGACATCAGGGAACATTTTCGGTTCCGTGTCTGTCTGTCGGTCTGTCGTTCAATTTTTTGCGAATTTACATATTATCTTAAAAACGATTCGTCCGATTGTAATGACATTTGAATAGTTGGTTAGAGGTGGTTAGAGGTGGTTAGAGGTGGTTAGAGGTAGTTAGAGGTGGTTAGAGGTGGTTAGAGGTGGTTAGAGGTAGTTAGAGGTAGTTAGAGGTGGTTAGAGGTGGTTAGAGGTAGTTAGAGGTGGTTAGAGGTGGTTAGAGGTGGTTAGAGGTGGTTAGAGGTGGTTAGAGGTGGTTAGAGGTGGTTAGAGGTAGTTAGAGGTGGTTAGAGGTGGTTAGAGGTGGTTAGAGATTCGTCCGATTATAATGAAGTTTGAATAGTTGGTTATATATAGCCCATTTTTTTGTCTTACATAAGTTCCATATAAGCAATTAAGATCTAATTTGTGACTTGAAGTAACATGATATAAGAAACTATCGAGTGACACAGATTTATGAGACAGATTTTATTGATATAAAGAAATTAAAATTAAATTAAACTTAAATAAATGAAATATATTTAAGATTTCTAAGAGGTCTTGTACGGCCACTGGCTCTTCAGGCGTCTAGTAGCTTTGTAAGGAATGGACCGGGAAAACAGACTTTGGACTAGTGGATAAGAATGGTCGTAAAGAGAATCGTGGAAGGATATGTGTATATGGATAAGGCTAATTCTCAAACAAAGGGTACTTTGAGGTCGTTATGGATAGTAAAATCGTATACAAAGATAAGGGAGCGTCAGCTACTTTTTTTTTTGCATTAAGAGAGATTGGATGCGATAGAAAATGGGAGGGTTGTGTGCAACCCCAGAGTTTTATGCCATATGACCTTATAAACTTAATTATTGTGTTATGAATAAGTACTTTGTTTTGCATGTTGAGTTTAGATATTTCCGTACGCTATAAACATAACACATCTTAATTTTAGATTTGTTGTGTTTAGCATACGAAATTTTATAGTACATTACGCGTCGAGTGTGGAAAGTAGCATTTTACATGCGAGTGTGGAGTTTACACCCGAGCGATAGCGAGAGTAGTAAAAACCACACGAGCAATGCAAAATGCCGTTTTCGCACGAGTTGCGTACCGTACTTTATCTACGATTGTTAGATTTTAATTATAAATGCAGAAAAAATAAACTTCCTGTAAGTAAGCTCGTATTTCAGTATTTCTCTTTTGATAAAAATGACATCAATTCGTTAATTGTATTTTGTGCCGAATTAATTATTTCGGAAGGCGTATTATTCTCCTCATATTCTTCATAATCACTTAAATCACTCATTGATTTTCACAAAAAAACTCGATACAAACAGTTATTTTTATTAAATAAACATCAAACTACAGTCTATGAGATTAGAGTTGGCACAGTCAAAAGGCGGGAAAATTTTGAGGAAAATGATTTTATTGGTCTCCCTTGTTGAATGCAACTTCAGAAAAAAATGCTCTACTTTACCCCTGTTCTACAAAAAAAAAAATAACATGGCAACACCGATTTTCCCTTTTTATAACCCCAAAACTACCTCCACATTTATTGTGTCCCGTCTTCGATTGTGCCAAATCTAATCTTATAGACTGTAGTTATGTTAAATGTAAACAAACTCGCTAATCGTGTGTAAAGTTGATAATTGTTCTTTTTTACGTCACTAGAGTGGAAAAAAGAGGAATTCTTCTTCTTTACGTCACTAGAGTGGAAATAAAGAGGAATTGTTTAAAACAATGAGACACGCATGCGCAATTAATACAGGTGTGTAAAGAATCACTTTCTACGAATCTAAACAGAGATGTAATGTTTATATTACGTATCAGTCGTAGATAAAAAAATTTTCTGTTCCCCCAAAGGTAAAATGACGATATATAAAATGTACGATTACTAAGTAATAATATGTATAGTGATACAACTATTGATTTTTAAATTAGCTTTATTTTTTTCTTCGAATGAGACTTACTGGATTAGAAAATTTCTTAAACAACGTAATATGATGCAGTTTATAGTCGAGATTACCAGGTGAAACAAATTTAGTCTAATGGAAGTGAGATCAAGCAAGAACATTTTTATAGATAAAAACTTAATTTAACTAAACTTAAGGCAAAAAAAAACAAAAAAAAAAACTGAAAACGTAATAAAATCAGATAAAATTGTACAGATTCTCCGTGTTCTATCTTCCGACGGATTTCAAACCCGAAGTAATGAGCCGTTTCCCAAACTTCAGCTTACTTAAAAGCTCAACTATTTTCAGGGGCACCGTACTCACGTTTCTGCCCGTACTCTGTTGGTGTCGGAACTAAGCTAAAGTAAGTCCTCTGCGAGATCAACTTGACTCTAGATCCCGATATAACTTAATTATTTTGAGAGGCACAGATAAGTGGTGTAGCCTCCTGAAATAATAATTATTATTAAGTCGAAGTTCGGGAGAGCTTCGTTTCTTAGAAGGAAGCTCGCGTGCTTTAGATAGGACTTAACAGCTCAAACTTATAACGAAGTTTAGATTTTTTGGACCCTGTAAAGGCTTTGTATTTCTAAGTTAGCTATCGCAGCATTCTTAATTCCAACACCCTGCGCCCTAGGGGGCAGTTTTGGTACAACAACTTAAAATCTACCCCAAACCAAGCGACTCAGAAAGACTAAAATATCTAGCAATATGGCACATCAAGAACTAGCGTAGGAAAAACTTCACAAAGAAAAATGTATATATTTTTAATCTACCTACCTGAAAAAAAACAATTGTGCAACAAAGTGCGAAAAGTGGCACTTTGCTGCACTCGAGAGAAATATTTACGCACGAGCTGCAGGCGAGGGTGGAAATGTTTCTCGAGGAGCAAAGACACTTTAAGCTCAAGTTGCACATTAAATTTTCCCTATACTCAGTTTTAAGTCTGCAAATAAAATATAAACTAATAGAGTGTTCATCATCATGTGAGAGGTTTCACAATATCAACTAAACCAGCTGTTCTGTTCATAGCCAGTGTTCCTTTTTTTTGATATGATTTATTCTTTTTTTTTTTTTTTTTTTTTTTTTTTTTTTTTTTTTTTTTTTTTTTTTTTTNATGTAGTTAGTTGAAAAATAATCATTAGTTGTCACTGTTATTGTTATTATAATTTGGATTATTTAATCTTTGTTTAGATTTAAGTTCTTTATGTTCGTAAGTTGGAACACTGGAGTGCGGTAAAGTAGTGCAGTAAAGTAAGTGCAGGAATCTGCTGTTTTGAGTATTATTTTAAGTGTGATTACAACCACTTTATCGGTTAAAAGTAGGAGAAAATAATAAACTTTTGATTTCAAGACCCTCACTTCGACCAAATTTCTTTTAAAAATGAATTTAATATTATATATACATATTACCCATTTATGCATGATAATGATGATGATGCATGCTGACTAATAACGTTTTTTAGTAGACAGCTATATTGAAAATCATCTTAAAAATAAAAGTGTAAATTTTCTTAAACCTATACAGTTGTCACAAATGCAGAAAAATCAATGCTGACAATTGTTACTCGCGCTAGATTCTTGTAAACGTAGTAAAATATAAGTTTAGTCATTATTCATATCTGTAATTTTTATGTTTTCTAATTTTCTGTATATACACTTGCTTTAACACTCACCTAGACCCAGAACTAGTTCTTAATCCGATTGTAAAACCCCTTACAACTGCTGTTCCACGAATTCCACAATCTTTGCTCATACAAAGGGTGCTTGAAAATAACTCGAAGCAGAGTTCGTGATATAGGGGAGTTTGTTTATGTTACTTCTGTAAAGACCTATAAGGAACAATAGTATTAAGTTATTGAGGAATCACCATTTATCTACAATAATTATAAAACATAGTATGTGTGAGAGTTTTAAGGCTCCCATATACAAGATCATACATTGTGAGCCAAATGTTTGCGCAAATCAGATGTCGGGGAAATTTAGTTAAACATGAAGTTTGCGCAAACATTTTGACCGTGTATTAGAAGTTCAACTTAAGTTCTAGAAACAGTTGATTTTATGCATTGCTCTCTGTGCATTTGTTGACTATTTTATTATTTCAGCATTAAGAAATGGTCATGTGGAATTTAATTGTAAAATAAAATATTTTCATAACATCTCTGCAAAATAATGAAGAAAAAACATGAAAACAACAGTTATATATATCAACTATGTACCTTCAATACCTCGTAACTCAAAAAAACTATTATTTGTTTTCAGGAGAAGCAAAAAACGTTATACTTTTGAAATTAGTATATTATGTTACTAGGCTGTGAAGTGAGTTTTTTCTTTACCGCGGCAATTAGATTTACTGTCGAGCGAAAAACACTTCACAGTCGTGTAGCATAATATGCTATTTTTTCCGTGGTAGACAATAAAAAACCATTATATATTAATCAATAATCAATATAATAATAAACAAATATTAGTTTAAACTTAAGATTAAAAAAAAGAAACCTTAAAAAGAGGTTACACTATAAGAAAAGATAAATAAAACGCATTGACATCAAGCGGAATTCAATCGTACTAAGAAGCCACATTACTAAGAAAGCAGCGCTCCTACGGAAGTTTTGATAACTGCTTACAGTACAATCAATTTTTTTTCGTCCCAAGACGTAAAATTTTTTTTCTTTACTGCCAGGAGTAATGAAAAGATTTTTTAAGTCCACGTAATGAAAAAAAAGATTTTAGCTTTGGTTTCTAGGCTCTAAAGTTACTATTTCACAGCCTACCACGGAAAAAATGTATTATTACTTAAATTTTATTTTTTATATTTTCTTTATATTTACTAAACGTATCACAGTACTAGTTAAAGACATACAATGCATAGGGGGTTACGAGGTTTTTGAAATATTTTAGTAGTAGTATACCAGATTTTTTGTACTATTATTAAATGACGGATACGAGGTATTACAATAGATTCAATTAAAAATAATTGCTTATGGCTTTCTAGCTTTTGCACATATGTAGGTATCAATAATATCTATAAAAATCACAGGGAAGTACTTGCCCCAAGTACTTTTTAGGGTTTTGTAGATGAGTAAGCATACCCATTATGTAATTATGATTTCTGGTCTTCGATCTCAAGAGTCCGGGTTCGATTCCCCGGGGGGTCACAATGTTTTTTATCAGTAATAAACCAATAAGGAATGCAAACTTTAAAAAAGCAAATATATATTTGTGTCCTACTCTTCAGCAGCTTTCATTTGATACCCAACTCAAAATTTTTGAAAAATAAAATTTTGGGCGCACCCCAAATTTTTGCGCACAAAATTGACAATTTTTAAAATCTTTGAATGAACTCCCGGAAATATCATCGCCCTAATATAAGGTATTAGCATGAATTATTTCGAAATTTTAGCACCAGCCGATCTATAGTGGTTGGGGGGGGGACAATTTTTTTTGGGTATATTTTGATTTTTTCCCCCTATAAGGAATGCAAAATTTGAAAAAGCATATATATATTTGTGTCCTACTCTTCAGCAGCTTTCATTTGATACCCAACTCAAAATTTTAAAAAAATAAAATTTTGGGCGCACTTCACTATTTCGCGCCCAAAATTGACAATTTTTAAAAATTTGGGATCAACTCCCGGAATTTTCATCGCCCAACAATAAGGCATTAGCATGAATTATTTCGAAATTTTAGCACCAGCCAATCTATAGTGGTTGGGGGGGGGGGAAATTTTTTTTGGGTATATTTTGATTTTTTTCCCCTATAAGGAATGCAAAATTTAAAAAAGCATATATATATTTGTGTTCTACTCTTCAGCAGCTTTCATTTGATACCCCACTCAAAAATTTAAAAAAATGTAAATTTTTGAGTTTACCACATTTTTTTGAATTGCGCATGCGCAAATCTAATTATGGACTTCTGTATATTTTTCCTCTGGTTGGGTCAAAAAGTTGCACTAGGGTTCCAAATTTCAGCACTTTTGCTTGAACGGTTCGGGCCCTATGAACCAAAGAGCGACGGACAGACGGACACATCACCCTCGGCATAAGGGTTTTGAGAAGTATCTACAAAACCCTAAAAATGCAATAACCAAAAAAATTTGATTTTGAGAGTTAGGAGGTATTTATTGTAGGTAGACAGTCGATATATATGTATTATTATTATTTTTTTAAAACAAGTTCTTTATCAGCATAAAGTTACAAAAAAATGTTGTGTATACCGGAGCCATAATGTATATAATGTATTATACAATTATAATATATTAAATATTGCGATTTTATAGCAATTCTGTGTATTGAAAAATCATCTACTTCCTTGGTGCAATGGTTAGACCTTATGCCTGCTGAATCAGATGTTGATAGATCGAGACCCGTCCAAGTAAAAGTTTTTTTAAGGGTAAATCAACTATCGTCTTATGCCGGCAGTTGATTTAACTACAGAAAAAATCTTTCTCTTAAACGAGTCTCGAAACACAATCTTTGTTACATGAAATGTTGTTTGATCCAAGTCAATTAATTACTCTACCACGCCTAAAGAAATTGCACTTCACTAATACTATTGATTAATTTCCACCAAAATTTAAAATATTATTGACTAGATTACATGATTTATACATAGTGAGGGCACAATTGTTAATATTGTTTTACTATACAATAGCTAATTCAATTTTTAAGTTTTTGGTAGTATTAATACTACGGAAAATTTATATTTGAATTAATTAATTATTAAAAATCATTCTTCTGCGTAGCTTAGTTGGTTAGAGCGTCTATACTGGAAATATAGGAGATCCGTGGTTCAAGTCCCGGCGCTGGAGTCTATTTTTCTGTGTCTATCTCCCAGTGTTAATAATAATTTGATTAAAATTAAAATTTACAATAGACTACATACGCATAAAACAAAATACAATATTACCATAAAAAAAAATCTCTTCTATACTTATAATTAATTTTTATTTTACTCACCTTGACTTAACGGAAGTCTTACAACAAATAATAAAACAAGAAATGCAGCAAACTTTACGAGACACTCTTTACTCTTTATCTTGTTAATTACTTTGCTGCAAAGAAATATAACAAAAAAAAAAAACATTTAATACTTCGACCTTGACGTGCCAACTATCTTGCATAAAAGATAACAAACAGTCGAGCCTTCTCCCAACTATAATCTTTCGGTCTACAATGAAATGAGATAAAATTATTTTTTCACTAGATAACAATATGTGCCGTTATCTAAAAAGCAAATAAATATATATATATATATATATATATATATATGGTATTTTCTCTGCCTTTAATTTTTGATATTTTTCTGAATAAAGTTCACTAAAAAGCCTAAAAAAGTTTAATGTTCATAGTTTTTGCAGAAATAGCATTTTAAGTTCGATACTTTAATATGCGGTTTTTACACGAAAAAGTAAACATTAGGTTATTTTACGTAGTAACATCTTAATGAAGGCAATTTATAATTTTTTATGAATTATTTGGATTGTCTAAACTCCTCTGGCTTAAAGTTTTTAGAGAAAATAGGTTAATTTTCTACTTATTCCGCCTACTTATATTATATATATATATATAACAAACAGTCGAGCCTTCTCCCAACTATAATCTTTCGGTCTACAAT
>KZ652825.1:1762-13064 GCA_001010745.2 Gerris buenoi | reverse complement strand
TAAATGAAAATATGACAAAACTATACATAACAACAATTAATGTACTCTCAAAGAGCTTTTCAACCATATGCATCATGAAGGGTATTTATTACTTTGACCCCGTATCCATTACTTGTACCTCGTACTCCTGGGTACCAAAAATTAAATTTCGAAAATTCATGTAGACAGTGCCCTTCCCCTTGCTTTGAAGGTCAAGTGTGCAAATTTTCATAGAGATTGGAATAAAACAGTAGATTTGTATAAAGGACATACCCACCCACATACATACCCACGGACTTTCATCTTTATATATATAGATTTTTGTTTATCGGCAAGTTCTTTACCGATTAATAATTTAATAATTTATTGTTCACAATACGAACGAAAACCTTTTTTACGTGAAACTTACGCAAAACCATTTTTTATTTATTCTCGTTGGGTTTAGATCTGTATTGAGCTGAATCGGTTCTACAGCATGCATATAGATATTATTTCTGCTTGTCTTCGCATCTTTGCATTTGTAACAAAACAGAAAAAAAAAAAAAACTGTGCGCTTTAGTTCCTTCATTTTGTGTCAGCACCACTTAAAAATAGGGAAAAAACTGCAAGCTCAGCAAAAACACAGAATATGCCTTCTTTTCAGAATCTCTGCTTGTTCTTGAACAAAACCACAAAGTCTTGCTTGTACGTGATTTCACGGCCGTTCTTCTGTTTCCCTGTTTTTCTAAGTTCGAAATTTAAGTTGAGGTAAGCACTTTTATATTTTATTTTTGTTCTCTTTTTCGTTTTACTTTAGTAAAAAATTTTGTACTTGTTTAATTTCCTTAAAATGTTCATAATTAGATCTGCAGTCCAGTTTTTTATATCTTATAAAATATGTGTTGCACACACATAATATTTATATTGATATTTAATACTTTTGAAGATATAGGTTTAAAAAAATGTATGTTTGTTCAAGAGAAAAAAAATACGTGTGGTGTCGCGGGACACCCGGTACGAACGAAGTTCCTTACATTTCTCATTAAATATAAATTATAAAATCACACTGCTAAATACGTATACATTGCTAACTACAACTTATTTTCGACATTTACAAAACCAAATGACATTTTTGACATTATAACAAAAATAAACAAAACAAGTCAAGTAACAGGGTTCCACAATAACATTTTTTCCCGTCATTTTGAAGCTTACGTTTACGCGAGCGTGAACGCTTGGGCGGATAACGTTTTCCAACGAACTCAGCCTGGGCATTGGTAAAATGAAAATGTATACAAAATTTCAACTAATTCGGTGATCTTTTAGTCAAGTTATCGTCATCGGTAGATTGCGTGACGGTTTTTGCGTGACGGTGATTTCATGACGGTTATTTTGGTCGTTTCTTTCGGATTCACTCCCGGGCTCCAGAATTTGCCATAAGTAACTTCGTTCCAAAAACAAACAAAGGACTAATAAAAGTACTAGCCTTATAATTTTTATAATAATCGGACTCACACATCAGGCACGCCACAGATCCGTCAATTTTCTGAAGCCGAACCGTCACCGTCAAGTGTCAGGCAAAATCGTGGCTCTATATTCACACCTAACCGTCACCGAACCGTCATTTTTTTTTTTTTTTTTTTTTTTTTACTCCAGCAGTCGTTTTTTCTGCATGAAGTGCCGTAATGATATTTCTGTGATAGAGTTTTCGGAGAAAGAATTGGCTGCTATAGCATTAATTTTGAGAGTTTTAAACAAACTTTGACGTCATAAAAATTATCTCACTAATAAATAATTATATTCGCTTATAAAATCTTAAACTAATTAATAGAATTTCATCATTTTTTTAATATTTTTTCCGGACCAACGATATGCTATATTATGTCGAAAACGTGTTTATACTTTCAGTATTATTAACCGTCAAAGTTTGATAACTTCAAAATAATATAAAAATGATGCGGCCAATATCAAAATGAAATTTGGTAGGCTTGTTTGTCATACAGAGAGGCACATTTGTGCTAATTTTAACTCGTTCAGGGCGTTTTTTATATGCTGACTCAGAAAACTGGGTTCAAGATGGAGGAAAAAGTATATTTTCCGGGCGGCTCCACTACAGGCAATGACTGATTTTTCTGCCAAATTTCAACTTTCTAGGTTAAATACCTTAGGCACTACGATGATAACACATACATACAGACGTCATGAAACCACTCAGGTGGTCTTGAAAACACCCAAAACGGATAATTCAGTAGAAATATCGAAAACATTTTTTTTATGAAAACAATACTTTTCCTATATACCTTCGGAGAAGGTAAAGAAAAGTAAAAAAAAAAAAACACGAAATACTCATCAGTAAAAACAGATATAAGCACAGAAAACTCGACAGTAAAAAAAAAAAATATCGTTGAAGAGTAATGTGAAAATGACGGTTCGGTGACGGCGGCGTGCCTGACGTGCCGGTTTCGGATCGGTACCGGCTCAGTGTAGACTGTAGACAGTGCCATTTAACTTACAAGAAAGAAAAATTTTTTTCCCTGATACATCTCGGAAATGACGGGACGGTGACGTGCCGTGCCTGATGTGTGTGAATAGATCTTGATCCAACCCCTTCTTGCCCTCTCCAAGTAATTCCTCTAATTCAAATTAGTGACATTTTTCTGACTTAATTTGTGGAACGTGGAACCCTGTAATGTATTATTGAAAAAAAAAAATAACCTCTCCACATAAAATAATACTTTATAATACTTAAAGAGTGTGACCTCCATCAGCACTCTTATTGCTGAAGTCTAACGTATAAATTCAATTGACCAACTGTGAAGGTAATCGTTGATGAAAAATACATTTGTATTTGGCCCAATTATATTGATTTTATTTTATTTTTTATTAGGTTTCTGTACAAAGTAAAAAAGAAACCTTATATAACGGCTCTGTCTGTNCTTGAAAACACCCAAAACGGATAATTCAGTAGAAATATCGAAAACATTTTTTTTATAAAAACAATACTTTTCCTATATACCTTCGGAGAAGGTAAAGAAAAGTAAAAAAAAAAAAACACGAAATACTCATCAGTCAAAATAGAAATAAAGCACAGAAAACTCGACCGTCAAAAAAAAAAAAAAATCGTTGAAGAGTAATGTAAAAATGACGGTTCGGTGCCGACGGCGTGCCTGACTTGCCAGTTTCGGATCGGTGCCGGCTCAGTGTAGACGGGGCCATTTTACTTCCAAGAAAGTATTTTTTTTGCCTGATACATATCGGAAATGACGGGACGGTGCCGTGCCGTGCCTGATGTCTGTGAATAGACCTTTAAGGTATGATGGTTTGCAAAAATTATGCGACCGGCAGACAGGCAAAGGAACCAAAAATTTTCCCTAATGCCTTAATCTGATTTTTGTCTTGAAATTTTTTTAAATCGGAGACAGAACGATCACATAGCTTCCGTTACGTTACTTAGTTTGGAAAAAAACTCCAAATTTAATAGTTGTCGACTTAATATAAAGATCGTCTTGTTAATTGCGCATATCTTGCCTTAAAAATGTATTGGTAGAGATTTGATAATAATTTGTATTTGTCTTATTTTGATATATGTATGTATTATAATTATTTATATATATATANCCTCCTAGCCCCCTCTATATGGGCCCGGGTTCTATCGCCCTCCTAGCCCCCTCTATATGGGCCCGGGTTCTATTGCCCTCCTAGCCCCCTCTATATGGGCCCGGGTTCTATTGCCCTCCTAGCCCCCTCTATATGGGCCCGGGTTCTATCGCCCTCCTAGCCCCCTCTATATGGGCCCGGGTTCTATCGCCCTCCTAGCCCCCTCTATATGGGCCCGGGTTCTATTGCCCTCCTAGCCCCCTCTATATGGGCCCGGGTTCTATTGCCCTCCTAGCCCCCTCTATATGGGCCCGGGTTCTATCGCCCTCCTAGCCCCCTCTATATGGGCCCGGGTTCTATCGCCCTCCTAGCCCCCTCTATATGGGCCCGGGTTCTATTGCCCTCCTAGCCCCCTCTATATGGGCCCGGGTTCTATTGCCCTCCTAGCCCCCTCTATATGGGCCCGGGTTCTATCGCCCTCCTAGCCCCCTCTATATGGGCCCGGGTTCTATCGCCCTCCTAGCCCCCTCTATATGGGCCCGGGTTCTATTGCCCTCCTAGCCCCCTCTATATGGGCCCGGGTTCTATTGCCCTCCTAGCCCCCTCTATATGGGCCCGGGTTCTATCGCCCTCCTAGCCCCCTCTATATGGGCCCGGGTTCTATCGCCCTCCTAGCCCCCTCTATATGGGCCCGGGTTCTATTGCCCTCCTAGCCCCCTCTATATGGGCCCGGGTTCTATTGCCCTCCTAGCCCCCTCTATATGGGCCCGGGTTCTATCGCCCTCCTAGCCCCCTCTATATGGGCCCGGGTTCTATCGCCCTCCTAGCCCCCTCTATATGGGCCCGGGTTCTATTGCCCTCCTAGCCCCCTCTATATGGGCCCGGGTTCTATTGCCCTCCTAGCCCCCTCTATATGGGCCCGGGTTCTATCGCCCTCCTAGCCCCCTCTATATGGGCCCGGGTTCTATCGCCCTCCTAGCCCCCTCTATATGGGCCCGGGTTCTATTGCCCTCCTAGCCCCCTCTATATGGGCCCGGGTTCTATTGCCCTCCTAGCCCCCTCTATATGGGCCCGGGTTCTATCGCCCTCCTAGCCCCCTCTATATGGGCCCGGGTTCTATCGCCCTCCTAGCCCCCTCTATATGGGCCCGGGTTCTATTGCCCTCCTAGCCCCCTCTATATGGGCCCGGGTTCTATTGCCCTCCTAGCCCCCTCTATATGGGCCCGGGTTCTATCGCCCTCCTAGCCCCCTCTATATGGGCCCGGGTTCTATCGCCCTCCTAGCCCCCTCTATATGGGCCCGGGTTCTATTGCCCTCCTAGCCCCCTCTATATGGGCCCGGGTTCTATTGCCCTCCTAGCCCCCTCTATATGGGCCCGGGTTCTATCGCCCTCCTAGCCCCCTCTATATGGGCCCGGGTTCTATCGCCCTCCTAGCCCCCTCTATATGGGCCCGGGTTCTATTGCCCTCCTAGCCCCCTCTATATGGGCCCGGGTTCTATTGCCCTCCTAGCCCCCTCTATATGGGCCCGGGTTCTATCGCCCTCCTAGCCCCCTCTATATGGGCCCGGGTTCTATCGCCCTCCTAGCCCCCTCTATATGGGCCCGGGTTCTATTGCCCTCCTAGCCCCCTCTATATGGGCCCGGGTTCTATTGCCCTCCTAGCCCCCTCTATATGGGCCCGGGTTCTATCGCCCTCCTAGCCCCCTCTATATGGGCCCGGGTTCTATCGCCCTCCTAGCCCCCTCTATATGGGCCCGGGTTCTATTGCCCTCCTAGCCCCCTCTATATGGGCCCGGGTTCTATTGCCCTCCTAGCCCCCTCTATATGGGCCCGGGTTCTATCGCCCTCCTAGCCCCCTCTATATGGGCCCGGGTTCTATCGCCCTCCTAGCCCCCTCTATATGGGCCCGGGTTCTATTGCCCTCCTAGCCCCCTCTATATGGGCCCGGGTTCTATTGCCCTCCTAGCCCCCTCTATATGGGCCCGGGTTCTATCGCCCTCCTAGCCCCCTCTATATGGGCCCGGGTTCTATCGCCCTCCTAGCCCCCTCTATATGGGCCCGGGTTCTATTGCCCTCCTAGCCCCCTCTATATGGGCCCGGGTTCTATTGCCCTCCTAGCCCCCTCTATATGGGCCCGGGTTCTATCGCCCTCCTAGCCCCCTCTATATGGGCCCGGGTTCTATCGCCCTCCTAGCCCCCTCTATATGGGCCCGGGTTCTATTGCCCTCCTAGCCCCCTCTATATGGGCCCGGGTTCTATTGCCCTCCTAGCCCCCTCTATATGGGCCCGGGTTCTATCGCCCTCCTAGCCCCCTCTATATGGGCCCGGGTTCTATCGCCCTCCTAGCCCCCTCTATATGGGCCCGGGTTCTATTGCCCTCCTAGCCCCCTCTATATGGGCCCGGGTTCTATTGCCCTCCTAGCCCCCTCTATATGGGCCCGGGTTCTATCGCCCTCCTAGCCCCCTCTATATGGGCCCGGGTTCTATCGCCCTCCTAGCCCCCTCTATATGGGCCCGGGTTCTATTGCCCTCCTAGCCCCCTCTATATGGGCCCGGGTTCTATTGCCCTCCTAGCCCCCTCTATATGGGCCCGGGTTCTATCGCCCTCCTAGCCCCCTCTATATGGGCCCGGGTTCTATCGCCCTCCTAGCCCCCTCTATATGGGCCCGGGTTCTATTGCCCTCCTAGCCCCCTCTATATGGGCCCGGGTTCTATCGCCCTCCTAGCCCCCTCTATATGGGCCCGGGTTCTATCGCCCTCCTAGCCCCCTCTATATGGGCCCGGGTTCTATTGCCCTCCTAGCCCCCTCTATATGGGCCCGGGTTCTATCGCCCTCCTAGCCCCCTCTATATGGGCCCGGGTTCTATCGCCCTCCTAGCCCCCTCTATATGGGCCCGGGTTCTATTGCCCTCCTAGCCCCCTCTATATGGGCCCGGGTTCTATTGCCCTCCTAGCCCCCTCTATATGGGCCCGGGTTCTATTGCCCTCCTAGCCCCCTCTATATGGGCCCGGGTTCTATTGCCCTCCTAGCCCCCTCTATATGGGCCCGGGTTCTATTGCCCTCCTAGCCCCCTCTATATGGGCCCGGGTTCTATTGCCCTCCTAGCCCCCTCTATATGGGCCCGGGTTCTATTGCCCTCCTAGCCCCCTCTATATGGGCCCGGGTTCTATTGCCCTCCTAGCCCCCTCTATATGGGCCCGGGTTCTATTGCCCTCCTAGCCCCCTCTATATGGGCCCGGGTTCTATTGCCCTCCTAGCCCCCTCTATATGGGCCCGGGTTCTATTGCCCTCCTAGCCCCCTCTATATGGGCCCGGGTTCTATTGCCCTCCTAGCCCCCTCTATATGGGCCCGGGTTCTATTGCCCTCCTAGCCCCCTCTATATGGGCCCGGGTTCTATTGCCCTCCTAGCCCCCTCTATATGGGCCCGGGTTCTATTGCCCTCCTAGCCCCCTCTATATGGGCCCGGGTTCTATTGCCCTCCTAGCCCCCTCTATATGGGCCCGGGTTCTATTGCCCTCCTAGCCCCCTCTATATGGGCCCGGGTTCTATTGCCCTCCTAGCCCCCTCTATATGGGCCCGGGTTCTATTGCCCTCCTAGCCCCCTCTATATGGGCCCGGGTTCTATTGCCCTCCTAGCCCCCTCTATATGGGCCTGGGCATCAGTTTATCAGAAGCTTCTTTGTGCACAAATGTGGACATAAATTGGAGGACCCAACAATGATATCCCTGCAACATTTAGAGAATTTGAAATGAAAAGTAATAACAAAATCTCAGAGGTACTCTTGAAAGAGACATGCAAGAGGACTTGTCAAGTTTATTTTAGCTCAAGGCAGAAGAGTGCTCAAAAGTAATACCTATATTAGTAACTCTTCTTATTGTAATGGTTGATTCTTAACTCATAGAATGGTGTCTTGTATGGCATATCTTGCCTTGGAAATATTTAGGTTTGCAAGCAATACTATAGTAATAGTATTTTTACGTGGAAAGACTAGTGTTCCAACATTACATGTCGTGTCGTAACAAGTTTATTTTAGCTAAACGCAGAATTGTGCTAAAAAGCATACCCATAATAGTAAGTCTAAATTTAATGGATGTTGTCTTAATAAAAATATGGTCTCTTGTATTGAATGTCTTGCCTTGGAAATATTTTGGAACAGATTTTATAATATTTTGTATTTATCCCCTTTTAATAATTGTATACGTGTATGTTTTACAATGATACACAGTAACAAATTTATTATCTAACATTAAATAAGTGTAGGAATTATATACATAGTGTCATATATACATATATATTGGAGTGTATAACTGTGTTTACATGCATGTACACAAAGTTTAGCAAAACTTCCTTATTTCAATACCACATCCTACAGAATGAGGTAATCACAGGGATACTTGGTCTCTTGCGGTTTGGAGACTACCACATAAATTATTATTTTATTTAACAGAAGTATAAGAAATCTGTAACAAAATCACGCGTTACATTAATATGATCTGGTAATCTTTTTAATTTCATTAAAAAAAACAAATAGTCTACCAATTAGTGTGGCCAATAGCTTTCTCGAATCTTACTTTAAAAATTGTATGCTTTTGCGGCCTACTGCTTTTGTATTAATTTAATTGCCCCCGTTTTTTTTTTTTTTTTTTTTTTTTTTTTTTCCGAGCTTACCGAAGGTANGTTTTTTTTTTTTTTTTTTGCTTCCGAGCTTACCGAAGGTAACGGAAGCTATGTGATCGTTCTGGAGAACAAAAAATGTTTAGGTGTCCGATTTCAAAAATTCCAAGACAGAAATCCGTTTCAGACATCAGGGATCCTTTTTGGTTCCGTGTCTGTCTGTCGGTAGGTCTATCGGTCAGTCTGTCAATCATGGTCAATCATGGTCTGTCAACATATCTTAAAAACTACACGTCCAATTTTAATACAATTTGGGGGTCATAATTGAACATTGTTGGTCCCATTTAAGTTTCAACCTTCTGCACCTATTTGTTTTTCTTTCACATGAGCACAATTATACATTTATTGACACCTATAGCTTTAAAAGTACTTATCAGATTTGAATGAAATTTTTATAGTTTTTCGAAAGTAACCCACAGATAGCCCCAGATTAATTTGAACCGTCAGCGCTCTTTAACTCTTGCTAAATTGACACTTAAATTCGTGTAAAAAATCAAAACTAATTTGACAGATTATCAACAATACTTTTCCTACTATAGGTAGTGAGGAAAAGAAAAAACGGGGGAAACAATTAAACCAATTAGACAATAATGGCTTACAAAAGCATAAAATCAATGAAGTACTGCGAGGAAGCTATGTGCCACACCAATTGGTAGTCTATTTTTAAATTTGTCAAAATAGTTTTGATTTTTAACGTGTATTAAGGTATCCATTTAGCAAAATTTAAAGAGTGGTAATTTAAGGGGTACAGTTGAAGTTGGGCTATTTTGAAGTTAAGCCATCCAAGTTTGAATATTGAAAAAATTGAAGTTTGAAAATAGATATAGACAATAAGTAAATTTGATAGTTCGTTTGTATGTGGAAGAGTAACAAATAGGCGCAGAAAGTTAAACAGTTATATGTGACCAACAATGGGCTATGCAGTTAGTTTAACTGGGATAAGTAGTTGTTAAGTTAAAGTTGGTTCACAAATGTTAAGTGACAGACAGACAGACATGGAACCAAAAATGTTCCTTGATGTCTGAAACGGATTTCAGACTTGGATTTTTTTTAAATAGGAGACATAAATTTATCAACGTTCTTGAGAATGATGACGTAGCTTCCGTTACCTTCGGTAAGCTCGGAAGCAAATGTTTTGTTTATTATATGGATTCCATAAATTTTCCCCAACGTTTGAAACGGATTTTTTGTCTTGGAATTTTTGGAGGTGGTTAGAGGTCGTTAGAGGTCGTTAGAGGTGGTTAGAGATGGTTTGAGGTGGTTAGAGGTGGTTAGAGGTCGTTAGAGGTGGTTAGAGATGGTTAGAGGTGGTTAGAGGTGGTTAGAGGTCGTTAGAGTGGTTAGAGGTGGTTAGAGGTGGTTAGAGGTGGTTAGAGGTTGGTAGAGGTGGTTAGAGGTGGTTAGAGGTGGTTAGAGGTGGTTAGAGGTGGTTAGAGGTGGTTAGAGGTGGTTAGAGGTGGTTAGAGGTGGTTAGAGGTGGTTAGAGGTGGTTAGAGGTGGTTAGAGGTGGTTAGAGGTGGTTAGAGGTGGTTAGAGGTGGTTAGAGGTGGTTAGAGGTGGTTAGAGGTGGTTAGAGGTGGTTAGAGGTGGTTAGAGGTGGTTAGAGGTGGTTAGAGGTGGTTAGAGGTGGTTAGAGGTGGTTAGAGGTGGTTAGAGGTGGTTAGAGGTGGTTAGAGGTGGTTAGAGGTGGTTAGAGGTGGTTAGAGGTGGTTAGAGGTGGTTAGAGGTGGTTAGAGGTGGTTAGAGGTGGTTAGAGGTGGTTAGAGGTGGTTAGAGGTGGTTAGAGGTGGTTAGAGGTGGTTAGAGGTGGTTAGAGGTGGTTAGAGGTGGTTAGAGGTGGTTAGAGGTGGTTAGAGGTGGTTAGAGGTGGTTAGAGGTGGTTAGAGGTGGTTAGAGGTGGTTAGATGTGGTTAGAGGTGGCTTTGAAATCAGAAACATAAAATTCTTTTGTTGTTCGTCACATAGCTTAAGTTATTTTAAGTAAGCTCGGAAGCAAAAATAAATTAATATAAAATAAGGCCCATGCCTCACTTGTTGCTTTATTTAGGAGACTTGTATAATGTTTATTAAAGAGGTAAATAAATCAAGTATCACTTATAAACTAATATAAGTTGTGAATAAGTCCCAAACCTTTGCTACTGATGAGTTATGCCACTTGTTCTGAGGGAAATTTAGTCCATCACACAACCTGATAATTATGTTTGATAATAGATTTATTTTATTTATGGTTTAATTAAAAAATTGTATTGTAAAAAAACTGTTTGTCTCATTGAATAGATGAAGTTTGATTTTTTTTGCCAAAATAAAATTCCAATTTTAAATTTTAAGTTCACTTTTACGCAAGCGTTGCGCATGAACGCTTGAACGGATAACGTTATTAAACAAACTCGTCCTGGGAATTGGTAAAATGAACATTTCTACTAAATTTCATCAAAATCGGTCAACATTTACTCAAGTTATCGTCACACGTTTCATGATTCGCGGACACAAAGACTGACAGACAGACAAACACGGAACCAAAAATGTTCCCTGATGCCTGAAACGGATTTCTGTCTTTGAATTATTAAAATCGGAGAGAAAAGTTTTCACTCTCAAAAGTGAACACAATGCTTCCGTTACCTTCGGTAAGCTCGGAAGTAAAAAAATCAATCTGATAATTTACAAAATAATTAATAGACATCATTTAATTATTGAAATAAATTAATGATTTAATCATATTAATTACTTTCATTGAACAGTTTTTATATAGCATTTAAGACCTTAATTCAATAGGTTTTTTTTTTATTTAAATGTGAATTGTGAAACAAAATCCAATTTTAGAATTTAATTATTTTTTAATTAATATAATTTAATTGAATTATTATATTTCAATTAAGAATTTCGAATTAATTATAAATGTTTTTGTGTTATTTTTCGACAGTTTTAAACAATTCTTTATCTAATTGATTGATGAATTGGAAAATTAATTTTCATTGTGTTGTTGGTTTTTTCCCTCCAAAAAGTTGTACTTAAAAGCTCAGCAACTTGTGACAGTGGGGCTGGAAGCTAACGAACACAGTAGGGCCCCCC
>KZ652824.1:124514-141066 GCA_001010745.2 Gerris buenoi | reverse complement strand
CGCACTTTAGACTGGGCATGCGCAGAGACCAATGCTCGGCTCGTTTCCTCTGTTCGGTTCGGCAGTCTGGACGAGGCTCAATTCGAGTAATAAATCAAAACAACAGACAGATTAAAAAAAAAAACGGGGGAAACAATTAAACCAATTAGACAATAATGACTTGCAAAAGCATAAAATCGATAAAGTACGTTGGTAGGATGCGAAGAAGCTATGTGCCACACCAATTGCAGTCTATTTTTTTTAACAATTTAGCTACTTTGTAAAGTGATTTGTTCATTAACTAGAGAAGGTGATGTTACGAATTTTAAAGGAATGGATATGCACTATGCACTATGCACTGCACAGTCTATTACCGTAGTGCAAACTAACTTACCTCAGTAACTTTGCCTCATCGCTCCTGCTCACAAAACCATTTGTGAAGATTAATTATGTGTTATTTATATTACAACTTCTTAAATACATACTACCTACTTATAATTGGAGGTAGATCATTTCGGTTGGTCATTATTTTTTAATATAAGAGATTGTGGTGAACATCACTATAGGCCCCGGAGAATTAGACAACCTGGGTTATGTTTTTTGTTTCATATTTAATTTCGTTTTTAACAGTTGCGTTACACTTGTTTGAAGCTCGTGTTTCAAATCAGTCGACCCGTGTGCAGTGGACCTTAGTCGTTCGTCGTCAACTATAAAATACATATTCTTAATATATCGACAAATTACTTCATTAATAGTTTATTAGAATTCGTATATTTGGGAATACCATACAACAGATCCTAAAATATACTACTCAACTTTTGAAGTGGAACACCTGAAAAAATCTTGATATCGTTTACTTATCTACTAATAAAGCTATCGTACCTTCCTTCCAATATTTCTACGCATTGTGTGCAATACATGAGGTAATTATAACCAAAAATTGAAACTATTTCAATAAAAAAAATTTAAAAAAATAAAAATTTTTAATTAATGAAAAAAGATAAATTTTACTAATTATTTAGGCGATTATTAGCCATCATGGAAACAATGAAGAATTTAAGCTTACAATCAAAGTGATGCAGGAGAACTAAAGGCGAGAGCATGTTGACGATTAAAGCAAAAAAGTATGTGATTTGGTCATTTGAATTGATAAGCTTGTTCTCAATGCCATACGCATTTTGAACCACAGGTAACAAACAAACAACTTCCAAATCAGCTCAAAAGGGCCAAAGGGCGCCTGACACCAATATCTAAGATTGCCAATAGTTTTAATCCCACTATCACTTCCAAAATTATTTTTTATTTGTGAATATGTTTGAATTTTTCAGGTGCTCCACTTCAAAAGTTGAGTAGTATATGTTCATTGAAATTTGTAAATAATCTGTTCTTTACAGATCGTTAGTTTCAAAATCTCATGTAAAGAGCGACCTTTCTCTTGTTTGAAGGTCAAACGTACAAAGTTTTTTTCTTGAACAAACACAAAAATACTTTTCTTTTAATACAATATAAAGCTTTGAAGACGCAGTGGAACTAAATACATGTGCACCAACTGAAGCTTTCGAACCATGTGTGTTGTTACATATTAGTTACCTATTGTGTTTTATTGATAATAAAATGATCAATTTTTGTCTTAAGAGTTTTATATACTGTAATAAATTCCAGGTTTTAATCGTTGTCAGGTGAAGCTATCGTCACCGAAGCCTGTCTAAAAGTAAACTACATCCCTACTTAAATGAAAGCATCAGAAGAACCAAGTAAAGGTGAAACTTTACAAGTATTAGGTATCGTCTTGTTTTAATCTTCTTCCGCTACTTACTTATTCTCAAAAAGAAAAAGTTTTAATTCTTAAGGTCTTTACTTAGTTTAAGTTCAGAAAAGAGAAAGCGCTTAATTATTCCCTCCTTACTAAAATAGAAGAGAAAAAAAAAAAGGGATGTTACATTCTGAATTGAAATCAACCCTGGGATAGGAAAAGATTCTTTATATAAATTACTTTTTATCAAGGAAAACATCGAGGGTTTAACTATGAACCAACTGTGCAATCTAGTGCAGATTAATATATGTACATGCAAACTTGCCGAGAATATTACCATAATACCAACATTTTAGAGGCTTACGGGGTTGGTAACGTAATAAAATTCAAGATATATTTTGTACAAGACTCAAACATAAAGGTTGTAAAATTCTACATCTAATGAAGGTATTTAGTTAAACAGGGAAGTCGAGACACACAAGTATAATCAAATGAAACCTAACTTATGGAAGAAACAAAGAATATAGACGTAGAATTTTACAACCTTTATGCTTAAGTCAGCAATAGGTTTCATTAACAGGTTGAGCTTTTTAACTTAAAGAGATTTTCCCATGTGGTTAACACATGTTGATGCAATTTATTTTAATAAAAGTTAAGGGCTTTTAATTGCAGATTTTTCAAGAGAAAAGTGTCTAGACTTTGTGTAACCCACCTGGGTACTATTCCCAATATTTTGAAAAGCAGAAGCTAGGCTTTATACATTATATATCGTAAATATATATGTATAAGTATTATAAATCACACCATACCATGCCTAACATCTTTGCTTACATAATTATCACCACTTCTTTAAATTGCTGAAATAAAATCTATGAGTGTATACATAATTCTCTATAATAATTTCAAAATTATATTGATGACTGCCAACAAGGATATTCTAAAATTTTACCCTTAAGAGGAACATAGGGACAAAGTAAGGAAATAATTGAGCCCAAGGGATAATTGAGCCTAGACTGATCTAAATTCAGATCTAGTTGCTTATCTTATTTTTTCATTGGCCCAGCAGCATGTACATTTTGCATATTTTTCTATATTTTTAGTAATAGCGGAAGTGCGGTTTAAGGGGGGGGGGGCACGCAAAATTTCGATGTTTTTTGACAAAATGGCGCCGAAAATTAAACACTAACCCTATGTAGTATATATATTTGTAATCTACACTTTAATACCTTTCGTTTGATACCCTACTCAAAATTTTAAAAAAATATTTTTTTTTTCGAATGACATGAATTATCCGCCATCTTGTATTTCAAGTAAATCAGATCGAATTGCTAATCTTATTTTTTCTATGGCCCAGCAGACCGCACATTTTGCATATTTTTCTATATTTTTAGTAATAGCGGAAGTGCGGTTTAAGGGGGGGGGGATACGCAAAATTTCGATGTTTTTTGACAAAATGGCGCCGAAAATTAAACACTAACCCTATGTAGTATATATATTTGTAATCTACACTTTAATACCTTTCATTTGATACCACTCAAAATTGTACAAAAATATTTTTTTCTCGCGACTTGAATTATCCGCCATTTTGAAATTGAACAGCTGATAATTTTGAGTTCGCTATATTTTTCCTGTGTGCGCGTCAAAACGATCTTTAATACTGGAAAGTTTTAGGTTTTTATCTCTTTTGGTTCAAAAGTTATTGGAACCGTACAGAGTGACAGACAGACACACGAACGAAACTATAAGGGTTTCTTTTTTTTGGTTTTACCAACGAAACCCTAAAAAGGGCTCCTATTTTGGATGGAAGCACATATATTAATTAAAGATAATTCCAAGTTCAACCCAGGGATGTACAGAAGGAAATACCGCTTCGTTTCCCGGAATGTTATCTTTTAAGATATTTTCTTAAGTTGTTGGAATGGATTACTAACTTGGGATATATGAATATGATTTTAATTGAAAACATAAAATAATGAACGTGAAAGACAAACAGAACATAATCAGTGTGAATGAAATAAATGTACTCTTTCAAGAAACTAAGTCTTAATACCAAAATTCCAGTGTTCAATTCCAAGTAAAATAAGACATATTTACACTAAAATCTAGAGCATTAGCTTCCTCAGGGACAATTAATAAATAAAGAGGTGCAACTGGAAAGATGGATAGAATATTTGTGGATCTAATAAATACAGAACTAGAGAAACAAATTGAGCACAATACTCAATATAGGGGAAACAATAATGAAAGTGAGGAAATATGATTGGATCGATCTTACTCTAAGAAAAAATAAACAAAACATTGGGTCTCCCAGGAAGAGGAAAGTAGGCAGATCCAAACAACTGGAGGAGAACAGCACAAAAGGAAATAAAGGAGGAAGGCAAGACCTCAAGGGAACTGAAGAGTATGACACAAAATAGAGTCAGGTATAGAAATGCTTTGTAGCAGTCCTATATCCCTAAGGGATTAAAGGAAATAAGTTAACTCACTAAAACTTTCTCGGCCAGAGCTCTTCTATGTCTGAAATGACGTGAGACGTGAATACAAACTTATTTGAAACCATAGTAAGGATCATCCTTAAGGGAATTGATTCTCGCGATAAGAGTCATTAGCTGTCAATAGCTTTAATCATAAGTCAGTTATTTCATTTTGGGGTAATTTTACACGAGAAGACACAGACCGAGGGTCAAACAATAAACAAACTCTGGTTGGAAGACCAAAACTATTCACAAATGTTTGAAGTCTTGGTAGGTAAACCATGTATCACGTCTCTATTTTTTTAAAAAAAAAAACCGAGATTCGTCCATGGTTTTCCAGGCAGAAACCTGGGGACGCTATCTCTTTCGGGAAGCTTCCCACTTGCTTAACTATCACTCTCTTAAATGATTTCTACAACAGGTTCAAAACATCGGGGATCACATAATCGCAGTCTCATTTCTCTAATAGATTTATCTATTTGACTATGATCATAGGTATTCGATAAATACATTTTATTAATACAGAATACAGTTTTATTTATAGGCCTCTTTTTTACATTTTTCCTATTTTACTTTCTTATTCACAAAGAAAGAATTTTAATGGCGCAAAAAGTTTAATCCTTTGATGCAATTACAAATTTTAGGTCCCCTGAGATCAAAAAAGTGGTTTTTAAAAAATTTTAGTCTGTCGCCTGTGCAGACGGTTGAAGCCTAAACTACTGGGCCAATTTTGACGAAATTAGGCATATGCAAGCTCAGAAAAATCACACCCGGAGGCAAAATCGCTTATAGCTGTAAATTTGGGGGTGCTTCCTCCCAAAACTTTGAAAAATCTTGAAAAAATTATTCCTCGAAAACGGTTCTGACTTTTTGAATAAAAATTCTAAAATGCAGTCCATTTATTGTTCAGCGTGAATGTGTTCCTCATGTTCATTAATAGTAGGTATAGAGATGCCTCGAAAGGAGGCAAAATATAGAGATGTCTCAAAAAGGAGGCGACATAAAGTCTCCAGATAAAATAAAACTTCTTTCCTCTTTCTGTCCAAATCTCTACTGGAAGTCCATTTAAATGCGAATCTTATAAGCCGTTTTCCCAGGAAAAATCTAGTTTGCTAAGACAATGTTGAAAACAAATCTGATTTTGTTGGAAATTGAAAAAGAAAAATATTTAGCATACATCCACCTGTTGAATACATTTTAAATAAGTCAACTAGAAATCGCGTGGCATTATCATTGAAGCGAGCTTAATAGAATAAATATTTACTATAAAGCAAATTAATAGTTAATTATGATGAGGTTATAGTGCAAAAAGTAGTTCCGATCCGAGTAGGACTCACTTCATTTGGAAGGTTTTGCAGGAACCCTCCTAAAAAAGGGTTCACAGTCAGCTAGCAGATCGAAACGCGTATCTGTCTTCCAAGTGAACTTCACTTGGAAGGTTTTGTAGAAACCCTCCAAAAAGTGGGTTCACAGTCACAGCTAGCAGATCGAAACGCGTATCCCAAGTGGAGTCTTGAGTAGATGAGAATATATAAATGATTTGAATAAAAGTATTAACTATACTGATATTTCTTAGCGTTTCCTACGAAATCACTTTAGTACTTTTCTCACTTAGTACTTTATCACTTTAGTAGTTTCCTATTTTGTTATTATAGTAAATAATGGTTTATCATGTCTTATCAATTTTAACAATTTAGAAGTTTAAAAGAATAAAAAATAATATATCACAAAAAGACGACGAAAACAGAAAATAATTTTATTAGAAATGAGAGTGATTGCAGCCTGTATTAAAGCATTTATTGTAGATTACCATCAAATTAAATTAACTTTTCGAGTGTAAATCAGGAAAAAACATATTTATATAAAACTATCTAAAGAACTTATATCCTTTAGGGAAACAGTTAATAAAAGGACCCTAACTAAACCCTTGTCTACTTTGACACCTAATAAACTACAAGGATAGATTAATATCATAAGATTTTCACACTCCTATCTTCTCCTTAGAGATAACAGGTAACAATTTAATAATAAAGACGAGAGGAAAAAATTAAACACAATAAATTACTTTACCTTATAATATAAGCGATACGTTATAAGCACACACACACCTTCTCATATAATATACTAGCCGTTATGCCCGTGATAACGGGCAGAATAAAATATGATTTTTTAATATTAAAATTTAAATAGATATTATACTGTTTAAATAGAGAAGTTTAAGGCCAAAAGTTTCAATCTGGTTTGGTAGCTCATTGGTAGCATTCCCGCTTCATACGCTGGAAGTCACTGGTTCAATCCCAGCTTATGGCACATCAATTTTTAACGTTATAAATCATTTAGAGGTGAGTCGTTACCCGTCGCCGTTGCCGTCGGGATCTACTCGATTATATAAAGGATAGGTATGTGTATGTGTATGAGTGTTGTTCGAGTTCAACCAGGACCACGAATAAACTACTTGGAACCACTTTACACTTTAATTTAAGATTAAGAAATCTTAAAAGACTAAAATCACTATCACTGTAATTTTGTAAAGCTAATCACCGACAGTGTTTGATACTTTTAAATCACCGGTGACAAATCCTAGTTCCTGTGATTTCCGCTCATCCCTATAAAAGTTCACTGATTATTAATTTTTTTCTTTCTTTTACGTCCCGATGATCACATGATTAGGGTACTAAAGGACGGGGTAAGTGGTTGGCCAAGTAATTGGTAAGTGAATTCTTTGTTCTTTGTAGTTAATGCTTCTCAGGAACGTATACACTCCAAATTTCTATTCTCCTCAAGTTACAATCTGAGGTTAGCTTAACTTATATTCTGTGGACAACCAACCTGATAGAAAATTTGGATTATTATCGTGATCGTGATCCAATCCAACACCTGAGGTTGGAATCTGTGCTAAAATTTTGCTAAACTTAAGGATAAGATAACAACCAAAAATACAATTTGGAGCCAAGGAAAAAGTCAAGGAAGCCTCAGTTATATTAATAGCACAATTCCAATAAACGTGTACGTAATTAATTACAAATAGTAATAAGTTGATGAAGTAACTCAAAAGAATGATTTTTAAATCTTTTTATTGTTGGTTTATGATAAAAATATCAAATTAAATTTGGTCTAAAAATGGGGTAGCACCAGCCCCTAAACTCCCGTCGACTCCAAATCATTCAATCTAAGATTCTAAGAAAGGTTACTGATGCCCCCTTCTATGTTTCCAATCTCACCCTCCACAATGACCTCAACGTCCCATTAATTAAGATTATAATTGGCGATTCAACATTTATCCATTTCCCGTTATCGTACATTCCATGAATCCCAATCAGATCATCCTAATCCTCTAGTCTAGTACGTCTCCTCACTTCCTAACATATCCTAGACAACCCCTCTCGACGCCTGAAGCGACAGTAGCCAAGGGATTTATTAAACACCTAAAAGTATAATCTATCATCTTATTTATATAAAATATATTTCTCCATCTTTATTTTATTGGTTATTTATTAATAATATTATACTTTTATCTATCTCTCGATTTATATTTATTAATTTTATCTCTGACCTCTAATTAAAAATTTTATCATATCATGTTTTATGTATTTATTTACTTACAACATCAAAGCCAAAATAGATAGTCACTGGATTATCACCTTTTCATACCACTCATGCCAAATTAACAATGTTAACTATAAAATGTATTATTATCCATCCACCATTAATTTTGGTCTGCAAAGAGAGATCTAAAATTTTGTTCATGAACGGAATTAATTTAAAAATTTTATGCTCACAAGTATTCAATTTGATATTGATGATGTGCTCTCAAGCCGTCAAATAGAATAAATCTCAGATCCAACAAACTACAAAACTAAAAACAGCATTTTCAGGCATTCCAAAAAACAACGATCTTGTACCATTTTATATCTAACTCCTTGCCAAATGAGCACTTAAAAAAATTTGAAAAGCTTTTTCTCGAACCATATATTTAGTTTTTGGCTCTTGGTGTTATTTAGCTTATGTTTATATACTTAGAAATGTATTTATTGTTATTGGATAACACTACACTGTCTTTAGAATATAGAGTTTAAAAGTATTATAATAATGTAAAATGGAGATTGTATTCAGAAAACTAAAATAAATTATAATATCTAATAATATTCTATTACTTAAAACATTATGTTAGTAGCATTAAGCAAGTAGACTCTAGGGCTGGGATGCCAGACGCTAGCGATTCTAATAATAGATTATGCTGCAGGTTATTTAATTTTTATTTTTTTTCTAAATGCTTCTCGATGCGTATGAGTCGTGATATTTAACATCCAGTAATAAAATTAAGATTTGTTAACATGTAAACATATATTCTTTGGGGTGGAGATACACATGGTGTCAACTTGGGGAAGTAGCTTGCATGCCAAAAGAGAGTATTTGCCAGTAACTGGCATGCCAAGAATTAAGTTTTTATCTGCTTGCTTAGTAGCTACAGGCATGATATTTAACATATTCACGTGCAAGTAGATGGCATGCTTTTGTTCAAGGTTCAAGCTACAGACATGTGTATCTCCGCCTTTAGAACAACATGTACTCCCCTGAAGGTGCTAGACGTAAATATTTACAATAGTGGCGCGCTCACCACAGGAAGACCAAAACTTCATTATTGGATTTTACGGTAAGTAGAAGTATTATCAGACTTACCTTGCTATAGAGAGTAAAAGAGAAGTTCATCAAAACTGAGATAAAAAAAAGAATGTGTGCACACAAATAATCTTATTAAATATACGTGAAAAGTGGCTGATTTTAGGAATAAAGAAAGACGTGTCTCCACTAAAGTAACTTTATTATGCAAACCCCGAAAGCCGGCTTTCAAACTCAGTGGTTATCTTCAGTGCCAGACAAATTAATCGAACGATCATAAATCGAACGGTTATAAATCGAACGATTATAAATCGTAAGTCTTAATCAAGTGACTTCACTGCTCATCTAGAATTACTTAACTGAATACCAAATGTTTGAATCTAAATATTATCAGGGCGTAAAGAAAGATAAGAGAATCAGATGGAAACCATTAAACCAAACTTGCTCATAATATATAGTTTTTATTATGATAGCACCAATTATCTACACAAAAAAAAAAAAAAAAAAAAAAAAAAAAAAAATAGACAGCCAATAACTGTGGCTCATAGCTTGCTTCCGTTCTATGTCGTATACTTTAATGATTTTATGCTTTTACAACTTACTTTTGTAAAATTCATTCAATTTCCCCCCGTTTTTAAATGTGCCAAAATTGTTTTGATTTTTTACGTTAATTAAAGTATCTATTAAGCAAAATTTAAAGAGCGTAGACAGTTGAAATTAATCTAAAGCTTTTGGGGTACCTCGGTACCTGGGGGGTACTTTTTAGCAAACCATCTAAATTTCATACTAAGCAGATAAGAACCTTTGAAGATATAGGAGAAAAGTATTTTCTGTGCGTATGTGGAAGAGAAACAAATTGGCGCAGAAGGGCGAACCTTATATGAGACCAGCAATGGACTATTTATGACCTACCATCCAAATTTCATTAATATCATACAAACAGTTTTTAAGATATGTTGGTTTGCAAAAATTGGGTGACGAACAGACCGACTGACAGACATAGAGCAAAAAATATTCCGTGGTGTCTGAAACGGACTTTTGCCTTGGAATGTTTGAATTAGGGAGACATGCATGTTTTTTTGTTCTTCAGAACGACCACATAGCTCCCGTTACACCTTGGGTAAGCTCTGAAGCAAACAATTGTTTTATATAATAATAGCAGGCCTACAATCCATACTAAATTTCATCGAAATCGATTTAGTAGATTAGGCCACAGATACTACAGATAAAGAATATATTTTTAAACTCAAGGGAACTTTAAACGGGTAATGTAACGTGGGAAACTCGAAACTGAGCCTTACACTACCTATAAGAGAAAGTAAAAAAGGCAATATCTTTCCGAAACAACCACAGAAGAAAGCTATTATTGTCCCTTGACTTGAATTGAAACATCTAAAGTTGAAACATCTAACGTTCATGTTGTATGCTGTACATAATGTCATAATGTTATACAGAAGTATTGTCATACAAGTATTAAACACCTCGGTATCATGAGGCAGAAAGAAGTTCACCGTACTGGATTACGTAAGATGTTTAACACGAATGGTATCATCGAATAGATTAAAAATAGGTAATCTCTTCGATCAGATAACAAAAATTGTATGGGTAAACATCAGGGTAAAGCAGAACTTAAGGAAAGAAGGAAGACAAACTATAACTTCGTCGTTTGATGCACATGTTAGACTGTTATGAATATTTTCACAAAATTTTAACAGCCACAATACCTACTGCAAGTGATCGCACACTATATTAGTACATGCGTATAAATATTAAAGCAAGGGGTGGTATCAACAAATGACAAAAAGTGAAGGAATAGAGGAAGCCCTATGGTATGGGTATGAAATCTTTGCCGTGTAAAATTTAATGATTTAAACAGAAATAACCTTACTTATTTGTCACAGGAAGTTTGACGTATTTACCACCGATATCTTAGAAATTTATTGCTTTATCAGTTAATATAAACTATTTGATATAACTAATGACTGATAGTTGTAGTGTTGATAATCAATGAAAATTTCAGCTTTCTAAGTATTCAGCAAGTGGGCCAAATATTTATAACAATTTTGTCACTAGCAGACAAGTAAAGCTAATTGTAAGCGTGGGAAAAGAAATAAATTTTGCTCGAACATAATAAACTCCATATAATATTTAAATCAAAATCGTTTCAAACAGGGTAGTAAAGTCTAAGTGAAATCGATATTTTTATTTTTATTTTAAATGTAACTTGATAAATATTTGTAAAACATAATTTATAAAAATGATCAATGCTAAATAAATAAAGAAATAAAAACTTAAATTTTCAAATACAAAACAAACTAAAAAACATAGAAACTCAATATTTAAATTAAATGGTTGTTTAACATACCTCAGTAAACTGCCGTGTAATTCCAGGAAGAAGTTATTTATAAAACGAACCCTATTTTATGTCAGTATCAAGTATCAACAGTACGTGATAATAAATAAAAATAATCGATCTCGAAAACTGAAATATAAAATACGTTTCTTTCAATCCCTAATGCGAACTTTCCTTTAACTTCCTTCAAATCGTTTTAAAACTAGATACTATTTTAAGAGCTTGTTTATATGAACAGAACAGCTGATTATATTTTCAACATTTTTTTTATATTCAACAGTGTTGCCATTTCATGAGATTTAAAACTAAATATAATTATGCTAATCAATAGAAGTCATTTTTGTTAATAAGTTTAAAGTGCATAAACCAACCAACCCATAAATGTTATTTTTGGGCTAATTTACACTAGTACTAAAGGAATAAATGTTAATGATGCGGCGCATAAAAAAAACATGAAGTAAAATTTGCATTTTGCTCTTATATGTGGCATATTTGTTTTAAATATTATTTTTAATACATGTAGGTAAACATTTTCCGGGGAAAACTGACATTCTTAATCTTCCTTACGGTAATAATATAAGTGCCTTATAAGCAAATGCTTTTTTTTCAATACTCACATTTCGGCCTAATTTGATTTTAAAATGCCGGCAAAAAATGAAAATAAATGTTTTTATTGTAATAATAGTTACATATTCTTTCCAACTCTAAAAGACTTTTTAAACGACGAATAACGTCATACTGACTAAAATATTATTTTTTAAGTCGTTTGCTATTAAACGTTGCTTAACGTCGTTGCTTTTTTTTATTGGTCTAAACAATATTAAGTGTAAAATTTCCCAAAACAGAAAAGTTGTTACAAATGCTGAGATACACCTGTGTCGAATTTCATTTTTTGCTAGTTATCGTTGAATAAACACAACATTTTAAAATTCCGTCTCTGAAACTCAGAACTTAACTATGGGCGTTCAATTAAATTAAAATAACTCGTTTTTATAATTTATTTTTTTCCGACTTCATAAGAATTAAAAAGGATAGAAAAAAAAACTTAACATATCAAAGTTAGAAAAACACATCGAGAGAGAAAATAAGTTAAAAATTATACTTGAATTAAATAACTGAGAGGCGCGAGAAAAAAAGATTCTTTATAGAAGTAAATGCAATGAAAATTTATTTAAATGAACATTTTATATTAAATGTTTAAATATGTAGGTCGAGTTTATTTGGTCGGTTACCTCCTCTAATGCTTACAAGAATAAATATGAAATATGTTTTTATATATTATTGACATTACGCTAAAAATTAAAAATATTTTTCAAAGGATGACCTGATTTAAGTACATAAAACACCAAAGTTACTTCCCTCGACTAGTTACTTCCCACGCCTTAGCTCCTATTTGATAAATACAAATACATAATATGTTTAGTTTTATTTGCTTTCGTAAATATGTGAAAGGAAACTGTGTTTTATAATTATCTTTTATACGATAAAAAATAGACTGCCAAATAGTCTTGCACATAGCTTCCTCGCATCCTATGAGTTAATTAATTTTATGCTTTTGCAAGCCAACAACAGGAGCAGGAGACAGGCAAAGAAAAATAGACTCCAGCGCCGAGACTCGAACCAAAGGCCTCTATATTTCCAGTATAGCGCTCTATCCATCTCAGCTACACTGCAGAATAATTTCCTCTGACAGTAACGATACCTATTCTATAAGATCAGAGTTGGCACAATCGAAGGCGGGAAACAACAAATTTGGAGGTAGTTTTGGGGTTATAAAAAGGGAAAATCAGTGTTGCCATGTTATATTTTTTTTGTGGGACAGGGGTAGAGCAGAGCATTTTTTTTCTGAAGTTGCATTCAACATGGGGGACCAATAAAATCGTTTCCCTCAAAATTTTCCCGCCTTTTGATTGTGCCAACTCTTATCTTATAGACTGTAGTCCCGAATTAAGCTTTCAATTTTCCACAAGTCTAGGAGTCGACATTTACGACAATAGAACAAGACAGAGAATTGTCGATTATAATTATAAAGTGCCCGATTAGGACCTTTATCTTGTACAATAAATTAGAAATTTCATTTTTTAATTTTTGAAAATTTTAATTTTAATTTAAAAGACAGAGAAAAATAGACTCCAACGCCGGGACTCGAACCACTTCTTTATTTCATTTTTTTTTTTTTTTTTTTTTTTATTACTGCTGACAGCTTCTAGTACCTATAACAACAATATAAAGGTAACTTTTACAGTTTACATTTAAGATAGCATCTAAAGACTGTATTAGTGTCCAATGTCCATGATAAGAACAATAAACACTAAAATTAAAAGATTATATATCACCGATAAGAAGAATGGGAAAAAATTGGCTCACTAAAGTCAGAAAACTAAACCTCATCTGTTAAGAACTCTTGACTTTCTTTACTTCGTCAAGTGTTCTTCTTCCAAGTTTTGTCTTCACATATCCTTTTTTAAAAAGAATGTTATGTCCTTCAAGTAAAATATCCAACTTGTTCCAAATTCTTTTGGTTTATTCTTTTTCTTTAAACGTTTTGGAACTTTTAGGTGGCTTTTAGACCGAAAAGACAGAAGACAACCCACAATAGATGTCTCTTCACTGAACCTATCCATTACATTATTTTTTAAAAACTAATATTTTTTTTAACACCAAAGATTCTCGTTTCTCCAGTAGGAAAGGTCTTATTACTGTCTTTTTTCGCCTACTTCCACTGTCTTTCAACTCCAATAACCACCTTATTATAATCTTTAAATTCCTCCTTATCAGAAGATATTATTCCTGAGTTTTAAAAAACACTGCTATCAACAATTAAAGAGTTATTAATATCTCATCCTGTCATGGAGTTCTTTGAAAAAAAATGATTTATGTAAAATTAATTGAAAGTATAGTAACACTATTATAAAGGAATTTAATTTTGAATAAACATTTTAAACTTAAAAAGTTTTTTTTTTTACAAATCATTTTAATTTATTAATTAAAATGTTTAAGCCCATAGGACAGTTTTAAAGAAACCTGTTGAAAATATTTTTTTGTCTTCTTTAAAATTCGTACTTATACTTTAGAAAAATAAAGTTTTAAAAGCTCTAAAATCAAGAGGCCGTAAAAACATGACAAGCAAATCGTCTCTTTGTTAAAGGAATTTGAAAAAAAAAAAAATATATATATTGAAAGAAAGCATCTATTTACCTTTCCCTTTTCTTCTTAATTAATTACCTTCTTGCTCTAAATTGAAAGAAGAGAGACATGAAAAAAAAAAAAAAAAAAAATCAAATTCAACAGAAGTATTTCCATCAAGAAAACGGTATCGAATTCACCAGGTTGAACTAAAGCAAAATGATACTTTGAAATATTCTAGCTTCAAAAAGCTTTATTATAAAACAATAAAGGGATGAAATAACAAGGTAAAAGAATGAGTTAAAGATTTTATTCTCGGCTCTTTTGTTTGATTTTTAAGATTAAATTTTCTCATTTTATCACACCCTACCAACATAATATATAATATAATATTGATTTACGTTTTGTTCTTAAAAGTACAAGTAGGACTTGATTTCTTGTGAAAAAAGTATTTAAGGAGAAAAAGTCGAGTAGCTCCAATCAGGTACTTTGTTTTAATTCAAGATGGAAAGTAATTTGTTGATTACCTCCTTAAAAGAAGTGTTTTATTTTTTTTTTATTTTTTTTGTTAAATGGTTAAATATTACTTACTGATTGTGAAGATATAAGTCGATTTTTTTTACATGATATTTAACTTGGAATTGTAGGAATAAATATGGCACTTCTTTAGATTGATAGTCCCCTTAAAAAAAACAAACGAGGAGAGTAAAAATCTAAAGAAGGTGTACGGAATGTACACTTCTACTGTTCTACTGTACTTCTACTTCTACTGTATGTTCTACTTTAGATTGCAACTCCCCTTATAAAAACAAAAGTATTGTGTTCCTTTGGCCCGTAGAGCATTGGACTAAACATCCCTTTGTCTTAATAGTTGTTTATTCAGTCATTGAATTCTAAAAAAATCATAGGGGATTAAGTTAATGAAGCACAAGTTGTTCATGATTTCACCCCCCCTTTTAACTTCCCTCAATGTAACAAGACTTGAAAGATGCTTAGAAGCTGATAATTTGAAAATCAATGAGTTATTCTGGAAGGATTTTTTTGTTAAAGGTATTTTTTAAATTAGGTATTTTTTTAATTACACTACCTGTTAAGGTAGTGTAGCATGTGATGGTTAATATAGAATTTAATATGAAATAATTTAAGAACAAAGAAAACCAGACTGCTTACTTGTCTGATTATGCAAGTCCACATTACATCCTATTCACCTAATTTTTTTTAATCTGTGCCCCCCCCCCCCAAAAAAAATCCTGGGCACGCCACTGGGATTAACAATCTAAAGAAGTGTCATAAATATCATTATTTTTACTTCAACAATTCTGTAATGTTGGTGTAAAGGCAGAGATAATAAATAGGAAAGATAGTCAACTTCCCTCTAAGCACGGGCATTGCTAATGTAAGAGTGGGGTAGAACCACCTCCTTTCAGTTGAGAATGACAGTAAAGCAACCGAGGTGGCCAGGAAAAAGAGAGACTAATTCCCACTGAAGGGACCTTTTAAAAAATTCTTCAACCCAGACAGGATTTAAACCTGCTTTCTTCCTTATTTTCAACAAGCGTCTAGGCCACTCAGAATGTAGACTTCGAATATTGAAGAACTGAGAAAGATTTTTGTAAATCCTAATAGTTCTACTTTTTAACGGCCATCTCGAGTGCAGCATGATACTTATATGCTCCTTCCCCTTCCCACAAGTAAGTTAAATAATGCTGGGTAAAGGGTTTAAGTAATAGTAGCTATTTAAGTACCTGTAATAATGCCCTATTAAGCGCATTATTACAGGCCGAGGGCGAAGTTTGAAAGCACATGTGCGTTTAACGCCCGGGAGCTGTACATGGCGCTAACTGCTTGTGGTGCGAATACTATTTCATCGCCCACCTCATGTATCTAATTATGTACTAAACGAACATTTTTATGTACTAAAAATGTATTTAAACATTTTTCCGTAATCTTCAAAACAATAAATGCACATTAAGGTTACATCTGTACCAAAACAAACCGCAGTTATAAAAATCACAGGGAAGTACTAAGTCCAAGTACTTTTTAGGGTTTTGTAGATGAGTAAGCATACCCATTATATAAATTATGATTTCTTGTCTTCGATCTAAAAGTCCCGGGTTCGATCCCCCGGGGGGTCACAATGTTTTTTATCAGTAATAAACCAATAAGGAACGCAAAATTTAAAAAAGCAAATATATATTTGTGTCCTACTCTTCAGCAGCTTTCATTTGATACCCAACTCAAAATTTT
>KZ652824.1:97594-122737 GCA_001010745.2 Gerris buenoi | reverse complement strand
GTAAAAATTAATTAAATGAGTATAAAATCTTTTCTTGATTTGATTATATTTTGTAATTTTTTATATTAATGTTGAATATATGTAAAATAAATAATTAAATTAAACATATTACTGTTGAATAAAAGAGTACAACAGCCTTTAATAAATGAATTAATAAATAAACGAGTGGAATATATAAATAAATAAATTATATAAAACACATTAATCTCTCATCTAATAAAATATAATATGTAATTATAAACTTTTTGCTGTCATAAAAGCGTTGATTGGTCTTTAAATTAATCAATACCAGATTAAGTTGTTTGTTTTACAAGTAAATTATTGCAGATATTTTTACTTTACTACAACTTTTATTCTTTCACGTTGTCAAATAAATGTTTTTTATTGATAAAATAATAACTGAACTTCATTTAATGAAGCTCTATTGTCTTTAACATTAACAAAATTTTATCACAATTGAAAAAGTTAAGTTCATATACAAGTAATTAACAAGTATAATTTTTAAACAAATAAAACCCTCGATGCCCGTATTTTACTGTAGGAAAACGAAAACATTTAAAGATAGCCAAGTTTTATTTAATATACATATAGCAATTGACAGAGAACTGTATCACGAATCACTTACAGCAATTAAATTATTTCCATAAAAAAATTAATAAATAAATAAATAGAGTCCAGGAAGGTTAGAGGAACTAAACCCTTCTTCTTTACATTTTTTTTTTAAGTTGATATTGCGTTTTAAGTTAGTGGTTTTAAGCTTCTAGGTTGGTAATTATCCATGTGAGACCTAAAATTTTGTATATTGAAAGATAAATGGACCACACTTTGATTTTAACAAAGGAAAATTATATTTAATTCTAGAACCATTCTATATCCAAAATCCTAACATGTTTACACATATGAATTTAGGTTCTTTAATCAACTTAAAGGAGGTAATTTTTTAATATGTAATCAGGAGACTTAATAACAGATAAATATACCAGGTTTGCATTTAGGATCTTTTTTTAGTTGATGGACTTCAAATAACCAAAATACTAAGTAATATACAGTATTTTATAATCATACATCTGACTTAATAATCTAAAAAAAAAAGTTCTCAGAATTAAATCTTCACTGATACTATTTTCCATATAATATAATTACTATACATATCCATTTAATAACTTTTGAGTTTCTATAAAATATTAAGTTTTTCCACGTAAAATATTTTAAAGACCAAAAAAAAGAATGACACTTAACCCGAATTTAAATTTGTTAACTAACAAGTAAAGTAAATCTAATAAAACATAAAACATCACAAAAAATTAATATTTTAAATATTAATCATTTTAAAAAAGGTTATTTGGTGTTTAAAGCCGAACAATATTTAATTTTAGGACTGTATCGTCCCTTTTCAAACAAAAAGTTTTAAAATAAACTTTCCCTCTCTTACACTTTGGAACCATTATTAAATTTTTTTGTAAAAAAGAAGACTTAGATAGACACAAATTACGAGAGAGTTTTTTAGGAGTAGCGGAGAATTACGCTTTTATAAGTCCTTTAATAAAGATTACTTTAATAAAGAATACTAAATCATCGAGGTCAATGAATAAACAAATAAAATATTTCCTCAGTTTAAATCAAAAGACATATTTTTTTTAAAAAAAGTTTATTTATTTATTTAATTTTTTTTTTTAAGTTAATTTTTGTGTTAACAAAAAATCATTAATTAAATATTTCTTTTGACATCAAATATAAAATGAGTAATACCGTTTAATAAATTAGAAAAAGGAAAAATAAAAATGGAAATAAAATAATGGAACCAAAGAGAAGAACATAAACCTCCTGATTGAGAGAATAATTTAGTGGCATTATTTGCCAGTTGTCTTTAAATGTATCAGGCCTAAATTAGCTTTTTTGTACGATTAATTAGCTCTCTCTATGCAAGATTAAGTAAGTTTGTCAAACCTAAATTGTCTCACAACAAAATGAACGTGGATAGTGGACAGACAACAACTTCTTTCAACAAGTGGAAAGAAAGTTTTTGGACGACGGTCTTCTTTTGACAGAAAGGTATACAAAGTTAGTCAAGTTGGAAGACTTCAGGAGTCAAGCCATCAAAGTGTCCAATTTTTGGGATGTACTGTACGTAGCGCTTGTGGATATGCATATGGATATATACTACATATGGGATGCGATCATGTAGAGATATGGCACTTCTCATGATAGTGCGTTGTTTTGAAGGGTCCTTAGGCAAATAAAGGATCCTAATACATTCCTGCGCTTGTCTTGTCTGTAACGCACATGAACTTCGTAAGTACCCAACATAAAAAATTGAAACTTGTTATTTATGTTAAGTGTACCAGCAGAAAAATTGTAGAGAAGTCCCAAAAATGTAGCCTCCAAAAACAGTTTTTTTTTTGTTTTTTTTTTTTTTTAAATTTATTTGAATATTGCAACTACATTACCACATGTTATAAGCAATAATGATGACATAAGTTTGATTGATTTGTTAAACATGAAGTGAGAAACTGTCCATTGACAGTACTCACGGTATTATGCAGACATGAATATTACAATTAATTAAATGATGTTTAATAAGTCACGAGGCCACTGTCTTTTTAGGCGTCGAGGAGGGTTACCAGGCATGAATGGTGATGTTAGGTTGTGGATTAAAGGGTTAGGATGATGGGAAATCGAGTCATGGAATGATTTATATCGGGAGGTGGCTAGGTCACGTACGAAGGGAACTTTGAGGTCATTATGAAGGGTAAAGTTGGAGACATAAAAAGGAGCGTTAGTTATTCTTCTAAGGATTTTGGATTGAAGGGATTGGATGCGGTAGGAGTTGGAACGCTTGGTGCATCCCCAGAGTTCAATACCATATGACCAAGTGGGCTTAATTATGGTGTTATAAATGAGTAATTTGTTATGTATGTTGAGTTTAGATGTGTAGTGTAAGAGTCTGTGTAAAAGTTTGTAGCGTCGGTTGCAGTCTTGTCGTTTAAGTTTTGTGTGGTGTGCCCATGTTAATCGCCTATCCAGGTGTAACCCAAGGTAGCGGACAGAACTGGAGTGAGGGATAGGAATTTGATTTAGAGTTACCGGTTCGCATATTCCATGTCTTAGGGTGAATGTGACGTGTACGCTTTTCATTTCGTTGATTTTTATTCTCCATTTTCTTAGCCATGTTTCTAAAAGAAGGAGGTGTTCCTGTACTTTATCAGATGCTGCCGCAGGAGATTTATTTGATGATAAGATGCATTTATCGTCAGCGAAAGAAGCTAGAGTTGTAGAAGGATGCTCAGGGATGTCAGATGTGAAAATAGAATATAGGATTGGACCTAGGATACTTCCTTGAGGTACACCTGCTTTTATAGGGAAAATTGAGGAATTAGAAAGGTTGTAGGATACATGGAAGTTACGATTTTCAAGGAATGATTTTAGGATTAAGTAGTAGGTAAAAGGAAGGATGCCCTTGAGTTTCCAAAGTAGGCCCGCGTGCCAAAAAGAGGGTTGCATTTTTTCGTTAACATTTATTTAACGGAAAGCCGTCATGTGAGTGTTAAATGAAAGAGAATAAAATCGAAGTAGCTTCATTTAAGGTAGTTTAACATTGAACAACACTGAACAATTGATTGTTTCAAGTTATAGCTAAAACAAACTTGACCATCTTGATCCGGCTGGGTAAATTAGGACCGCTATTATTTGTTAAATCCCCCACGGACCCTTTGCTTATGCTGATAGCACATCCTTGGTCAATTAATTTATTCCTCATGAAACAAGTGAAATCACCAATATGTAACTATCTTCATTATCATATAATGTGTGCCATTCTTGAGGTTCACACCTAAATTAGTTCAGTGTTCAGTATTGAAGTGGGGGATACTATCCTTTTTTGAGCAACCACAATATTCGTATCATTTTGATTTTTTGTTTCCATTTTGCCTAGTTCATTTTCTTCAAATAACAAGGAATACAATATCGACAGATGCTTCATATCCATGATGATAACACACACTAGGAATAAAAAACACACTGAATATCAATCAACCACAAATGAGAGACTGTAGGATAATTAGTGGTTGATCAATTTTACTAGAACATTAGTGATCAACTTCTAGAAGTCAAATCAGTTTGACAAACTTTCATGATCGTTAATGTATACCTTAACACATCCAATCTTATCCATGATGAGAACACATATACACTAGGAGTAAAAACACACTGAATCAATTATCCACAAATGAGAGAGTGTAAAAAACTTTGTGAATGGTCAATTTTACTTGAACTCGTGTGGTCTACTTCCAAGCAGTCAAACCAGTTTGACAAACTTACTTGATCGTGTTTGTATACACCTTACTTATCCAAATACATGTTTATTTTAATTTGATTAGATCAAAGTGTTATTCATATTTGATTATAGAGCTTTGAATGTTTGATAATAAACATTTGATTATTTAATCGATTAGATTACACATGTTTCAATTTATAAATAATTAATATAAGTGATTAAAACGAAAAAAACAAAATTGATGTTAAACAAACACTAAATAGCTAATGTGTAAATACAAATCATTCGGACAAATAAAGTGGTCGAAATTAATCTGACTTAAATTTATAAAAAAAATAGCTGTTACAATTCAGATCTCTGATTAAAAGTTTAGTTTTCATAACAATATAACGAAGTGAGGGTATTGTAAAATATAATTATGATATTAATAACACAAAGAATTAAAATAAGTCATACATCATAAAATACATCCTTTTTTTTCATTTAAAACCATTATCTAAAAAATAAAATTATTATACAAAAGAATTCACGAACATTTTTTTTTTTTTAAATTTTTGTTTATACCTATATTGAATTTGGCTTAGACTGTTCCGTATAAAATAGTTAGATTCAGACTTGACGTGAGGAAGGTGATTCCTTCCGATGAAACGGTTGGATTTGGGATGAGGTTGGTCGACTTGCTCTAGGCGAGAAGTCACCTGGTGCCCATCTGATACAAACAGCTGGATGATACGCTTATCGAAACGAACATCATCAGCCTCACGATGTGGAGTGATGAAATCTTGGTGCATCCACCAACGTGCATAGCTGCTGGCGCTTCACCTGCATCACAATAATAAACAATTAATAACTTTCCTCTCACTTTGGAATTCTGCATGAGTCAGCGCGGGAAAAAATAGCAAATTTGAGAGTGGGGAGCCAATGAGAGCTCGAGATTTTCCCGGACAAAAGGTCGAGCCAACTAGGCAAAGATAAATGTTTTTCCCTCAGAGAGGTTAGCCAATCTCTGTGTCACTCGATTTCCCGCGCTGTCAACGCACTCTCGTTTGGAAGAGACTGTAATAAACGATCAACACAATGAGGCGATGTACACGTAAATAAATAGAGGACAAATTGTACACAAATAAACTAATTTTAAGCAAAAACGACTTGATTTATTCATAAAATCAATTCCTTCTGAAAATCAATTTAAAAATCAAAAGTTAATTCAAACAACGATAATAATAATAAAANCAAAAATTTAACACATAAATAAAAACTTTATAACCTCCAACAAACGCAGCGGGCTATGCCAATTAGTGTAACACGGGCATGTAGATTCCTCGTGTCCGTGTCCTATCACGCGACGACTATATAAGTATCAAATTAAGTAGACATAATGAAATAAATTTCAAAATGTAAGTGCTTATAAACCAATTAGATTGGGGAAAACCTAGTAAGTTTGACACCTTAAAAAGATGTTATTAATAGGTTAATGTTGACAGATTTCATTACATGGTAATTCTATACATAGCATTAACATAGTAACTGTTGACAGGTGCTAACAGATACGTCGTAGTTACCTAGAGAAAGTTAACATTAATATGGGACCACCTGTTGGTTAAATTAGAAATACCATCAACATTTAAAATAAGATAAATAAATCATTTTATTGGCACTTACACTTAAGTGCCTATGAAATAATTTGTGCATATAAGCCAGAGAACCGCAATATGCACAGAAACTCAATATGTTTGCAATTAATATAGGACAGTTAGAGGACTAATAAGGGAGTCAGCGTGGCCTCACCACGTCTGCTCGATCCTTAATTAATCAAGGGCAGCACAAGGTCGAGCGTTCGATCCTTCGCTGGAATGCTCTGATCTACATAGCTCACTAATGATCACAACATACTCTCTTCTCGGTAAATTGCACAGTGTACAGTAATACACGTATATTGTTTTAAATGGCTAGAGCTTTCTACCTATTTGCAATAAGATATTTTTTTTTTTTTTTTTTTTTTTTTTTTTTTTTTTTTTTTTTTTTTTTACAAATACGGTTAAAACCAACAGCGACGCCGCACCGCTATTAAGTGATTAAGACCGTTACTTCTCGAATGAAAACGGACCTGAACTTTAAAAATAGAAAATAAACAACCTTTTTACCGATATCTTACGTAATAAAACTTCAAATACATCGTCTAAATTACAATTGAGTATTGCAGTTATACGTTTTATAGTAGTTAAAATGAAGATGGCTGGAACATGAAAGTTAAAGAAGATGTCTGTAGAAAGGCAGCTTTTGCCCCCACTCTCTGTTACTTATCAAGGCTCTTATGAAGTTATCTTAATTAACTATGTTGTTAATATCTAATATTTATTGCATTTTGCATTATGCCCGCTTCAATTATAGAGCCACGCGATGCCTGGAAATATCTACGACAAATCATAATATAAGAACTTCAAAACAAATGATCGTAGTATTCTAATCCTCCTTTGTAAGCATTCCCAAGCTAGATGGGATGCCTTTACAATTTCTGTATCAGTTCTCATGGCCCACTAAAATCTCCGTGCGCCCCCTCCCCCCTGGACCGCTTATTTGGGCAAAATACTCGGTATTTCAAAGTGACATTCCCACGATTTTCTAATGAATAAAAATAAGAAAATAAGTCGATCTTTCTCTAAATCGTGTGATTGATTTAATCGACTTCTCTCAACTTCCTTAAAGAATCATGGTTAAAAGAAATTATTTTTTAATTGGCCTAATTCTATAGGAAATTCGCTAATCGTTTCCTCCGTCTAAATCAAAAGAAAAAGCCCAGAGTGCTAATGGAGCGTTTCACGTTGAAAAATAAGTAGGAGCGTACAAGAAAGAAAAAAGAAATCGATACCATTAAGCAACATCTCGCAATCCAAACTCTTACTTAGGCCTTTTTTGGCCGAAGACAATTCATCCTGATGGAATTTCCCAGCAAACCAAAGTCTCCCCCAATCGCTTCTTCAAACTTCATCCATTACCAATCTCCATTAATTCCTTTCGTTCCACTAATCTTCTAAATGAGCAGAATCTGGCAGTGAAGAGGGAGATTTAATGCCTTAACAAAAGGTAGCCATATTCTCCCCTGTCTTTTTTCTGCCAATGCTTCAGAAAAAATAAAATCCCAATTATAAATTACAATCTTTCAAGGTAGATTTGTAGCTGAGAAAAAGCCCGCATCCATTGACCAAGAAATGAATCTGGCATCGGCAAATGGAAATAATGGGTGTGTCGATAAGACGAAATTATTACGACTGATTTAGACCTATAATGGATGTTTTTTTACGAAAAACGGTTGAAGTTTACAGGAATGGACCGATATTGTCGAAAGTTCTGAATTTCATTGCAGATTTATAAATCTGTCTTTGGTTTTCCGCGTTTGAAGTCGAAAATGAATTATTTCTTTATTAAATTCACTTTTCACCTCTAAAAATGAAAAGTTATGTAACTGGTTGTCAATAATTTAATAAATTGAAGGGGAGCAGTTATCAATTTTTTATTTCTTTTGAACCATAAACCACATTTAAGAGCTTTTTTCATTTTTTAAATTGAAATATGACTCGATTTAAAACTGCGAATCTACAAACGTTATATAGGTAAAAGATTTTTTGAAGCTACATAAATTATGGAATTTAAATGGGATTTTCTTTTTCAATCGAGCGATAATATTTAAATTTAATGTTGTTTGAAACTTCAGATACCGCAGTCATGTTTTATTTCTTTGTAAGATGATCTTAAACTTTGCAATTATTCTAAATAACGATTTTTTTTTTTTTTTGATTTTTTTGTCTCCAAATTCAAAATTCCGTTTTAGGCATCACGGACCATTTTTGGACTCGTGTCTGTCGAAAGGTCTATCGATCTGTCCGTGAAAATTTTTAGGACCCACCATAGCTTGAATATAATGAAATAGGCGACTTACGCCCTTTGGAAGTCCAGGGCCCATTAAGGGCAAGCTGCTGTGTCACAGAGTTAGTTAATCAACTGTTTGGTTCCATATTAATTTAATTTTTCAACGCCCATTGCTTTACCTTCAACATGCGTATAAACTCGTTTTTTTTTTTGCTTCCGAGCTTACCGAAGGTAACGGAAGCATTGTGTTTACTTTTGAGGAGAAAAAAGTTTTATGCCTCCGATTTTAAAAATTTCAAGACAGAAATCCGTTTCAGACATCAGGGAACATTTTCTGTTCCTTGTCTGTCTATCGGTCTGTGTGTCCGCGAATTATGAAACGTGCGACGATAACTTTAGTAATGTCGTCCGATTTTGATGAAATTTGGTATACACGTTCATTTTTCTAATGGCCAGGACGAGTTCGTTGGACAACGTTACCCGTTGTAGCGTTCACGCGCAACGCTCACGTAAACGTGAACTTCAAATTTAAAATTGGAATTTTTGGTCGGGAAAAAAATCAAAACCTTATCTATTCAATGAGACGAACATTTTTTTCAAATACAATTTTTTAGTAAAACCTACAGCGACACCCCTATGAAGTGTTAAAGATCGCTAAAAACTATTAATTGTTCTTACACTATAAACAATATAACAATTAACAATAAAGTAATAAAACGTTTATGTTAATATAACAATAAAGTACATGATAGGATGCGAGGAAGCTATGTGCCACTCTAATTGGCAGTGTATTTTTTATGAAAACGTGAATATTTAAAAATACTCATCCTATTTTGAATAAAATTGGAAAGTTTATCAAAAGTAGTCCGTAGATTATTCCATAGTAATTTTACCGTCTAAGCACACTTACTAGTGAATACAAATATAAGTAGAAACACTAGGAGTCGATGATGGTCCACATAAAAGTAATATAAAAGAAAGTGTAAATATAAGTATAATGGAGTTTTTAAGATATGGTAGTTCGAAAAGTGTTGTCGGACAGACAGACTTACTCACAGAAAGACATAAGACAAAAAATGTCCCAAAAACAGGATTTCTGTTAAAAAATTTTAGATTNGTAGCGTAGCGCTTGGCAACGCTAATGGCTTCCCTTTTGAAGAGGAGGTAGGCCAACATCTGATGAGTATTCTGTACGTACTTACTAAAGCCGAGTTGACACGGGGCGTGTCGCACGCTAGCGTTAGGCAAGCTGTCGTTGAACACTTCCTATATGAACGAGAGGTTGTGAGTTTGACGCCACAGACAAACGTAAAGCTCGCGTCTCGAATCAAACCTGTTTGATTTTCAGTCGTGAGTTTGTCCCCACCGAAGCAAGATGATAACTATTGAGGTAAAAAAGTCGTGCATTGCATTTGGAAGACAATGAAACTTTGCAATTTATTAATTAATTTATACTAAGGAACAAGTGTAGTATGATACAAGCATAGAAGCATACAAAGACCGAAGTTTCAGAATGGCAAATGGAACAAATTTATGTCGCATTTTAATAGATGTAAATTTAGATAATTAATGCAATAGATATTCAAAACAAGTAAATTTAACATAAGATAAACAAACGAAAAGGGCATATTCTACCCATCATTTGTCCCCCTCCCTCGTCGTTTGTTACATCTTCGACCAAACACCCTGTATAGTTCAGTCAAATTAGGTTTTTATCTTGCATTAAATCATGTAGTTCCAATTTTTTCAGGAATGTGTAGAGGATGGTCCCCTGAACAACGCCTAATAAAGTCCCATCGATTTCAGGCGCCGCACAGTGGGGTGAAATATAGAATTAGCAGAGGTTCAGCTTTAAACAGGATTTCTGTTAAAAAATTTTAGATTCGAAGAAAAAAAAAACGTTTTTCCGAATAATCATAATGTTAAGGTTATTTTTTCGATAAGCTAAGGGAACAATAACGTAACGAGGAAATCGACAGGAATGAAGAAAAAAAACTTTAAGCATCGTTATATCTCGACTTAGACTTTTTGTTAAAGTAATCTTTCGTTTCTTAGCCTTTTATTCTGGATGTTCAAATTGAACTAAATAATTATCTCGAATAATACTGTCAAATCAGTGTCAACCTCATTTATTCAAATAGAAAATTCTATTAATGAGAGTAAACTATTACTTAAGTTTTAAAGTTCTTTACTAGTAGCACAAGTTGTATTTTTTTTTATTAACTTAGCTTTGCTGGGTTTTCTATAAGCCTTGAACAAAAAGAAAACAATATATTTTTTCGGGTTTTGTAATTTTTCTTTTATTCGTGCATTAAACTGTACCTGTTATATATTTGCTAGAAGTGCCTTAAAATTATGATGAGTCAATCAATCTATATTATTAGTGACAAAATAACAAAACTTTTGGCTCATAAATCTTATGAACCAATACAAGTAGAGGTGAGAAATTTATACTTCTAGTTCAGTTTGCAATGAACTCTAACTTAAAATTAATTTTAAATATATCTAAGGCTAGGCCCACACTGGGGGCAAAACAGTTTACAGACTGTCTGCGGAGGTTGTCTCCCGGTGCAAAATATTGTTAGACGGCGACAATCTTTTGCACAAGGGCAGACAGCCCGCAGACAGTGTGCAATTTTGCCCCCAGTGTGCTCCGAGCCTAAGTGTTTTAATAAGATAATGGAAGGGGGTCCAATAAAGGATGGTACGGCTGTGCTCGACTTGGCCGGGGCACTTCCGTGCCCCCAGTATATTTGTATATACTTTTAAAAACTGTTTCGCTTTTATTACCCGAACAAAACCGGTTATAAAAAGACAAGAAAAAACAAAACAAAAACGACAGCTTTAAGAAAAGCTACCACGAAAAAAGAGGGAGAAATAAAGAGGCTGTTGGTTTTTTTTAAAAAATAAAGGTTTATTATGATAATATCTCAATTTATATGAAATAAGGTTTGGATGAACCACAGATGAGAGAGAGTGTGGCGGAGAATGAAACGCTTTTTGAAAATTGAATAACTTGAAGAAAAGAAATGGGAAGGAAGAAAGGAAGAAAAATAAAGACAAGGAAAAATCTCAACAAGAGAAAANTTTACCAACGAAACCCTAAAAAAAAAAACATTTTCCTTAACCCTGAGGAACGCGCGGTCCTGTAAGCCCTAAATTTGAGATAAAACTGTGAAATTTTTCTACCTACATATCTTGCGTTTATCAGGAGAATAATTCACTGTTTGACATCGTAAGTGATTATACTTCAATTCTGCACCCATATTGTCCTGACAGGGGCCCCTTACCACTTTTAATTAAATTTTATTATTACGGTAATTTTAGCTTAATTTATACTTATGGTACAAAATAAATGAATAATAGTATCAGTATTCAAAATTATAATTGAGAAAGACTGATTTTGTTCTTGCAAATTACGAGACTAAACAAGTATTTTATATTTTAAAAAATCATATCAAGTTTATATTTATTTTACCTTTTAGGGGCATATAAGACAAATTAAGTCCTATTAATGTACCTGTATTAGACCGCGCGCACCCGAGAGATTATAAATAAATTCGGATCATTAATGTAAAAGAAATATTTATTTAAAAAAAAATGAAAAAGTTTTCCGAGAAGATATTTTTGTTGTCAAAAATACTTGGATGCACGAGTGTTCCGAATTTATCTTAAATAGGTCAATTTTTACAGTAGTTATCGTTAGACAAACAAACAAACGTTTAAAATTCCAAGTCTCTGGAATGAAGAACTCACTATACTCGTTCAATTATGGAGCCATGTTGTTTTAGGCGTGAACGAGAGAAAGGAGAGTTTATGCGCTCAGAGTAATTCAGCTATAGAGCTTTAGTTTGAAGAAGAGAAGGGCCTTCATTTTAACAAGTTCCTCATACTTGGGCTTGTCTGCAAGGTAAGGACCGACAAGCAGCTTCTGCAAGGTAAGAACCGACTAGCAGCTTCTGCACACCTTCTTATACGGGGTCTCTTTTAAATTAACCAACTCCATCCATCTTTTCGACACTAAATCCTTGGAGAAAGTAGAAGCAAGCAAGGTTAACACCTTGAAGATTTTCTTTCCTGTTTTTCACCCCTTCTTTCTAAAAAGTTTTAAAGCTGTACATATACTACAAAAGAAAAAAACTTCGTTCCTCCTTCCTCAAAACTTTTGAGATAACTTTTTGTGATAAGGTGTTGAATATAAGAGACAATAAATAAATTAATCGTGTAACGTGCCGATGCTTTCATCCTATAGACCGGTACAATCGAAAGTGAAAAAGAATCTAACAAGATTTAAGGTAGGATGAAATTGATTTTTTTCTTCCTTTTCAACAGAAAATAAATTTATTGAAGGGAGGCTTTTAGAATATAAAAGGATAGTTTTTACTAAGGATATAAATCAGTTTAACAGATAAGATATGTTTAAAGAATCAGAATGAATAAAATAGAAGTGGGGTAAATCAATGTAGCCAAGGTTCAGCTTTAAACGTAAGAACAGAATTTCTCCTTTTGAAATGAAAAAGCTAAAAAAAAAGTTCAGAGATACTAGACAATAGAGGAAAATAGGAAAAAATGACCAAGGAATACTACAAATAATAAAATAGAAGTTTGAATACGAATTGAAAAAAAATTTAAAGGGACTTTCTAAAAACGTTGTAAACAAGATTAAGAAAGATGATCAAACAAAAATTTAACACATAAATAAAAACTTTATAACCTCCAACAAACGCAGCGGGCTATGCCAATTAGTGTAACACGGGCATGTAGATTCCTCGTGTCCGTGTCCTATCACGCGACGACTATATAAGTATCAAATTAAGTAGACATAATGAAATAAATTTCAAAATGTAAGTGCTTATAAACCAATTAGATTGGGGAAAACCTTGTAAGTTTGACACCTTGAAAAGATGTTATTAATAGGTTAATGTTGACAGATTTCATTACATGGTAATTCTATACATAGCATTAACATAGTAACTGTTGACAGGTGCTAACAGATACGTCGTAGTTACCTAGAGAAAGTTAACATTAATATGGGACCACCTGTTGGTTAAATTAGAAATACCATCAACATTTAAAATAAGATAAATAAATCATTTTATTGGCACTTACACTTAAGTGCCTATGAAATAATTTGTGCATATAAGCCAGAGAACCGCAATATGCACAGAAACTCAATATGTTTGCAATTAATATAGGACAGTTAGAGGACTAATAAGGGAGTCAGCGTGGCCTCACCACGTCTGCTCGATCGTTAATTAATCAAGGGCAGCACAAGGTCGAGCGTTCGATCCTTCGCTGGAATGCTCTGATCTACATAGCTCACTAATGATCACAACATACTCTCTTCTCGGTAAATTGCACAGTGTACAGTAATACACGTATATTGTTTTAAATGGCTAGAGCTTTCTACCACGGGGCTAGTAATAAGGCCTAATTTCAAGGTCCGAACAAGTTCGTTTTACCCGTCAAGTACTAGCATCAGTACTAGGACCTTACTACTACTAATAGAGGACTAATGTCATCAAATTTGGGCAACTAGGTTTAAAAAAAATGGGCATTTACAAAAATATTGCCTGACAGACAGACCGAAAATTTTTCCCTGCTGTCTAAAAAAGTATTTCTGTTGGTGGATCCATTGGTCCCTAGCCTGATGGAGACCTCAGATCAATTTGTTGATGAACTAACACCTGTAACCATGGTGTCATCTGGGGTTTTTAGCTTTAAATTCTTTTGATAATACAGTGGCTTTAATAGTAACAATTAAAAATAGTCTAAAGACGGCATAATTAAATATTTAATCAATTCTATATTAAAAGTTAAATTCAGCATTGCCAATCCTAAGATTAATTTTAATTATAACAATTTCAATCTCTATAAATTCTTATTGGATAAAATATAAGAACAGATCCAAGAGCTAAAATATCTTTGAAATTCTATTCTATTCAGGATGAACGAAGAATGCCTAAAATTGGATATAGGGGCTAAGAGTTATTTGGGGAGAGGGAGTGCGGTTGAATGGTTGGGGAGATCTTCAATCCAAACGATAAATTTTCAAGGTCCAGTGATGAATATCCTTCGCCAGCACTGGCAAAGAGCCTGACAATTTCATTCGATCTCTTTGTAACATTCCAATACTCCTTAAGCCTGTATTTTATCGATTGACCATAAGAATTAACCGTAAGGTATCTATTAGGCAGTTTAATTTCTGAAATTTCCAACAGATTAATACAGACTAAATCGTCAAAATCAAATTCCAAAATCAAAATTAATTTCCAGCAAATTGGTTTAAAAGTTATTGGTTCGTGCCTAAATTACAATTATTTTCATTGAGGATAGTCCAAAGTAACATTAGTAACATTCTTAAATAATAGTTAAGCCAAAATTTGTTTTCTAATAACCCAACAATTCAAGTTTCATTTGTGAATGTTGAAATACAGACATACACGAGACCAAAAATCTTCCCCAATGTCTGAAACAATTTCTACCCGAAATTTTTGAATTTAGGGACATAAAAAAATTTCGTTCTTAAGAATAATCACTAATCACAATGCTTCCATTATATTGATATTTATCGAAAGCGATAAATATATGCCAAATTAAATTATCATGCTATTAAAAATTAGTAATTCGGGACTAGGTATCGCTATTGACAAAGGAAATTATTCTTCAGTGTAGCTCAGTCGGTTATAGCGCTATACTGGAAATATAGAAGCCTGTGGTTCGAGTCCCGGCGCTGGAGTCTATTTTTCTCTGTCTGTCTTTGTTAGTAATAATTATAATTTTATTTAAACTAAAATTTCAACTATCCGTAGCATGATTACTACCAAAAACTTAAAAATTAAAAAAATAATAATCGACATAACAGTAGTTAAATAAGATGTATACTTATATATTTGAGAAATATGAAGTTTAAATTTTAATATTTGATAAATTCATCTTTACGTCAATTTGAAAGAAGTTAAAAATACATTAAACATGTATAAAGTAAAGAAAGAACAACTATTTACACAATTTTACTGCAATAAAATATTTATATTCAAATTGAAAAAAAAAAAAAAAAATAGGTTAATAGGGTATAAAGAGAACGATATTAATTAGGTGAATATTCAAAAGTTGTCTTGGTGCTATAAATTTCACGGAAGCAATATATTAAAATCAAATGAAATGTAGTTTCATAAATTTTTAAAACGACTTAAAAAAGTAGTTTGTTCGCAAAATGGTTCGAAATAAACTATTTTAAATGTAATACATTAAGGTAATTAGGAGAAGTTTAAGAAGGGAGGGTTATTAAAACAATTGTTTTTAACGAGGTTGTTATTAATCAACATAGTATTTAAACAAATTTGCATAAATTTATCCAAAGTTATGAGAATAAAAACGAATCGGTCAGTCATTACAGTCTTAAATTGGATTTCAGACCTTATTTCTTGTACAATGCTCTGTAACCAAATTATCGAAACGAGCTTCTTACATTCAACAAAATATGCATTTAGCAATATTTTCTGTCAATCAGTTAGTAACGTTTACGTATCTGATGATAGCTTGAGCAAAAATTGACCGATGTAGTTGCGATTTGTTATATGACCTCAAAATGTCTTGAGAATGAAAAAATAGCATAATTATCTTGCGCGTCCAAAAGCATGGTGAAATATAAGCATAATATTGTTTAATAAGTAGAACAAAAAGAACTTACAAGTAGGTACTCGAATGATGAGGAGAAGATTGATGACAATAGGTTGAATTGAACTGATAATATTATAAGCGGGATGCATTCAAAAAGCCCTTTTTAGCCTCTTCTATATTGGCGAACACAAACCAAGTATAGAGAAGAACATTAGTATTTGCGCATGCTCGTTGTGAGGCGCATGCGTGCGGTGCATGCGCAGAGACCAATGCTCTGTTCGTTGCTCCGATTATGTTCAAAATTATGTTAACTTAAATTATCCCTATATGACAGAAGCAACGAGAGGTTTACAAGTTTCTCCAACATGTTTTATTTGCGTAATAGTTCAGGTTTTTAGAATAATATTAAAATTTGGTCATGTGTACTTGTGTGTAAATAAAGTATAAGTTTAGTATAGCGTAGCGTAGCGCTTGGCAACGCTAATGGCTTCCCTTTTGAAGAGGAGGTAGGCCAACATCTGATGAGTATTCTGTACGTACTTACTAAAGCCGAGTTGACACGGGGCGTGTCGCACGCTAGCGTTAGGCAAGCTGTCGTTGAACACTTCCTATATGAACGAGAGGTTGTGAGTTTGACGCCACAGACAAACGTAAAGCTCGCGTCTCGAATCAAACCTGTTTGATTTTCAGTCGTGAGTTTGTCCCCACCGAAGCAAGATGATAACTATTGAGGTAAAAAAGTCGTGCATTGCATTTGGAAGACAATGAAACTTTGCAATTTATTAATTAATTTATACTAAGGAACAAGTGTAGTATGATACAAGCATAGAAGCATACAAAGACCGAAGTTTCAGAATGGCAAATGGAACAAATTTATGTCGCATTTTAATAGATGTAAATTTAGATAATTAATGCAATAGATATTCAAAACAAGTAAATTTAACATAAGATAAACAAACGAAAAGGGCATATTCTACCCATCATTTGTCCCCCTCCCTCGTCGTTTGTTACATCTTCGACCAAACACCCTGTATAGTTCAGTCAAATTAGGTTTTTATCTTGCATTAAATCATGTAGTTCCAATTTTTTCAGGAATGTGTAGAGGATGGTCCCCTGAACAACGCCTAATAAAGTCCCATCGATTTCAGGCGCCGCTAGCGGTGGGAGGGGGGGCAAAAGGTCACATTTTTCAGTTTTCGGCGTTTATCTCGAAAACGGTACGTCGCACAGAAAATGTTATTCTATTCAAAATTAAAGCTGATAAAATTTCAAACAAAAATGTACCTATGCATTTTTTTCCTACGGCCAACAGTTTTGGAGCTTTAGAGTCGACAAAAAACAGTATTTTCAAAAATAAACATTTATTCACATTTTATTGTTTACATATTTTATTTGAATTATGTTGATATTTGAATGATGTTTTAATAATTTAGTGAGGATATAAAAATTGTTTTGGGGCTATTAGCTGCCGAAGGGTGTAGGCAGCTAGAGCCTGCAGCTTCTTGAGTTGTAGAGGGGGGGAGTCAGTGCCACAGCGCTCAAACGTGACTTTTTTCAGGTTTTTGCTCATATCTCCAAAACTATTGCTCTTAGGGGAAATTTTTTTATTGAAAATTGAAGCTGATAAAATTTCAAACAAAAATGTTTGAATGCATGTTTTACCTACGACCAACAGTTTTGGAGCTATAGGGTCGACAAAAAACATTATATTCACATTTTTTTAAATTTAAATTTTTTACTACACACTTCGGCAGCTTATAGCCCTAAAAAAATTGGTCTATCCTCATCATTAAAATAATTCATGAAAGGGATATGTTATTTTACATTAAATTTAATTTTTGAAAATACTGATTTTTGTCGACCCTATAGCTTTAAAACTGTTGGTCGTAGGTAAAACATGCATTCAAACATTTTTGTTTGAAATTTTATCAGCTTCAATTTTCAATAAAAAAATTTCCCCTAAGAGCAATAGTTTTGGAGATATGAGCAAAAACCTGAAAAAAGTCACGTTTGAGCGCTGTGGCACTGACTCCCCCCCTCTACAACTCAAGAAGCTGCAGGCTCTAGCTGCCTACACCCTTCGGCAGCTAATAGCCCCAAAACAATTTTTATATCCTCACTAAATTATTAAAACATCATTCAAATATCAACATAATTCAAATAAAATATGTAAACAATAAAATGTGAATAAATGTTTATTTTTGAAAATACTGTTTTTTGTCGACTCTAAAGCTCCAAAACTGTTGGCCGTAGGAAAAAAATGCATAGGTACATTTTTGTTTGAAATTTTATCAGCTTTAATTTTGAATAGAATAACATTTTCTGTGCGACGTACCGTTTTCGAGATAAACGCCGAAAACTGAAAAATGTGACCTTTTGCCCCCCCTCCCACCGCTAGCGGCGCCTGAAATCGATGGGACTTTATTAGGCGTTGTTCAGGGGACCATCCTCTACACATTCCTGAAAAAATTGGAACTACATGATTTAATGCAAGATACGACGCCATTTTGAGCTAATTTGACTGGACTAATAGGTTTTGACAAATTAATGATTGATTACTGCATTGCCGCATGAAGAATACCTAATCTTTGCAAGTCTCAGTATTAGGTATAGGTAGAGGGGGGTTGAATCAAATTTAGTTTACAAGATTTGGACACAAAAACAGCGAGTAAAAGAAAAGCTTGTAAAAAATGAAAGAGAAAAAGTTCGAATTCTTTAATACACAAAGCACGACCTGCACGTCTACCAGGAGCCAGAACTCCTACTATATTTTATGGCTATAGTAACCTTAATTAAAAATTATAATTTGAGAAATTTTTTATGGACTTAAATTATTTATATTTTAGAGGAAATAACTCTAAGAGACTGAGTAACTGATTAAAAACATTACCTTGTGCAATTTAAGATAAATGATTGAATTGTAGGATCAGCTGATTTTACCTGCTTCAAAAAAACTGTGAATTAACGGTAAGTCGGATCGAAAAACTAATCGCACAAACAGCTTCTGATTTTGAAAGATGTACAAGTTTGAGTCTATGATTTTTTCGTACTTCTACCCGCATCGCTAACTAACAATATAATGCTTTGATCATCAGTAAAGGAGGGATTTTTAAGATGTAAGTTAAAAATTCTAAATTGGAGAATGTATTGATAGGCAACTTTGGGTTTATAGTAGTTAAACAATGTATTTGTACATCTCACAAATCATATATAACAAATTAATAATAATTATAAGACAAGACACTTGTCAGTGTCACACCCCCTCTACTTTAAGGTTGATATCTGTCCACTGGTTTTAGCCTTCTTCCATATCGACTGAACCCTGGACGATGTTGGGGTGCAGCTTCTTGATTGGGGTCCATAGGTTCCAGCTCCTGAAGATTTGGAACTTCATCTTGTTCGTCCTGATTATTTTGATAGATATTGCGGTAGGCGGTAGCTCCTCGTCTCAGGTTAATACTCGCTGGAAGAAGCATCGAGCGGTTTCTTCTAATCTTCCCTTCAGCAGTAGAGACCAAATAACTTCTAGGCTCAGGGAGCACCTCTCGTATAGTTCCATACTTTTTCATACCTCTTATCCAGACACGAGTTCCTACACTTAGAGGTTTAAGTTCTACACTACGATGCCGAGAATCGAATCTTTTCTTCCCTGCTGCCTTCTTTGCATTATGCTCCCTTCTTATCTTTTCCATGTCGGGCCATTTAGGAACCAACTTGGTAGACGGTACCGGGAGAGTAGTTCTAAGTTTTCTGCCCATGATTAGCTCTGCTGGGCTCAAACCACCTTGCAATGGTGTAGCTCGGTATGCCAAAATTCCTAGCCATGCATCTTTCTCTTTCTTTAAGATGTTCTTTATTATTTTGACAGCAGATTCTGCCTTCCCATTACTCCTACTGTGGTATGGACTGGAAGTAATATGGTTAATACCACAGAACTTTGTGAATGTCTCAAACTCCGCACTCACAAACTGGCGTCCATTATCCGTTCGTAGGACTCTTGGGATTCCTTGTCTTGAAAAGATACCTTTCATATGTTTGATAACAGTATCTGATGTCATTGAAGGTAAAACTGTTACTTCCGGATAAGAAGAAAGGTAATCCACAAGGACTAAGTAATTTCTTTGATTCAGTTCAAAAATATCTGCTCCAACTATCTCCCATGGATAAGATGGACATTCAGTCGGCTTGAGTGGCTCTGTGGGATTCACCCTGTGCTCTATGCATTCTTGACAGTTAGCTACACGATCTTTAATGTGCCCTGTTATACCTGGCCACCATACAGTTTCTCGCGCCCGGTCTCTACACTTTGTCTCACCAAGATGCCCTTGATGAAGACGCTCAAGGATATCTTTCTGTAGGGACTTCGGTACGTATATTCGTGTCCCACAAAATATCAAACCTTCAACGATGTTGAGACTTTCGCGCTTTGAGAAGAATGGTTTCGCCTCCGTAGACACATCTTTAATGTTTGGCCAACCTTCTTGAATGTACCGCTGAATACTTTGCGCAGCTATATCTAGATCTTGTGCTTGCTTAATCTCTTTTAGTCTTGCGTCAGTCATTGGCAGTGCTTCTATGGTGAATGCGCAGTGTACTTCATCGATGTCTTCTTCTAGAACATCTTTATCTTTGGTACCTGTTTCCGTAGGTGTTCTTGACAATAGATCAGGTGCGAAAAATTCTTTTCCCGCTACATGAACGACTGTGAAATTATACGGAACAAGACGCATTCGAAACCTTTGGAGTCTAAGTGAAAGGTCACTAATAGGTTTTTCTCCTAGCAGTGCTACCAATGGCTTATGATCCGTCCGAAGTTGAAAATTATCCATGCCTAGCACGTATGTTGTAAATCTTTCACATGCCCAAGTAAGCGCTAGAGCTTCTTTTTCAACCTGAGCATATTTCTTTTCAGTAGATGTTAACGTTCGGGAAGCGTAGTGGTTGGCTCTCCATTCACCATCAGGTTGTTTCTGTTCTAGGACAGCTCCTAAACCATACGACGACGAATCGGCTGAAATTCGAGTTGGGTTTTTAGCATTAAAATGAGCTAGAACTGGGGCTTTTGTTAAAAGTTCCTTAATTTTCTGAAATGCTTCTGTATGTTCTTTTGACCAGCTTCTAGCAACGTCAGTATCAGATTTTAGGAGATCATGGAGAGGTTTCAAAATTGTGCTAAGATTTGGTAAAAATTTTAGATGATAATTTATCATACCTAATAATCGTCGAACTTCAGTGATATTTGTAGGTTGAGGTAATTTCATAACAGCTGATATTTTGTCAGGGTCAGGTTTTATGCCGTATGCACCGATCATATGTCCAACATACTTCACCTCTTTAACCCTGAACTCGCATTTCTTCGGGTTTAATGTAACACCAGCTTTTTCTAATCTACGAAAAACTGCCCTTAAACGCTTGTCATGTTCCTCTTCTGTGTCACTAAACACCAGGATATCATCCTGTAATACCACGGTTCCTGCAAGACCTTCGATTGCTTGAGACATTTTTCTCTGATAGTGTTCACTTGAGTTTGACGCTCCCATAGGCATTCTATTGAACATATACCTCCCAAACGGTGTTATGAATGCTGTTAGCTTCTTAGACTCATGTGACAACGGTACTTGAAAATATCCTTTGTTAGCATCTAGCTTGGAAAAAAATCTTGCACCAGAAATTTGTGCCAAACATTCGTCTACCGTAGGTAAGGTCAACCTTTCTCGCTGAATGGACCTATTTAACATCGTGAAATCAACGCACAATCTTAGAGACCTGTCAGCTTTAGGTACTACGACAATAGGTGCACACCATTCCGTAGGTTCTTCTATCGGCGAGATTACTCCGTCACGTTCAAGCTTATCTAATTCTTCTTTTAACTTCTCACGTAAAGGTAAACCTACCGGCCGTGGTCTCATCACAGAATAGGGTACCGCACCATCTTTTATTTTAATGGTACATTCTGACTTCATTTTTCCGAGTCCTGTGAATAACTTAGGAAACTCTACTTCAGGTTTCAGTACTTGCACTCTGTGTAACCACTTGAGTATACCTAGTTGAGCAATTGCAGGACGGCCTAAGAGTGATTCTTGGTTGCCTCTAACAACATACATTTCATCATTATATGTTCGTCCTTGCCATTTAATTTTGGTAAAAAATTTTCCTATGACCGGAATAGGAGAACTTCCAGGACCAAGTAATTTCTGACCAGTATTGCAAAGTGTCACTTTACCCAATTTGGCTAGCGTGTTTTCACCAATTACGGTCACGTCCGCTCCGGTATCAACTTTAAATTTGATATTTTGTCCTTGCACAGTAACTTCGACTCTCCATGGGCCTAAATTTGTCAAACTGTCAACTTTATTTACATACGATTTAATCGATCCTAAATACGAATACTCATTAGAAGTTTCTGCAAGATTAACTTTCTTTTTGCTTCGACACATGGATTTCCAGTGATTCTTACCTCCGCAAGCTCTGCAAATAGATTTGTACGCGGGACATTTGGACTTGTCATGAGATGTTCCACACTTGCTGCATGCTATTTTCTTACCGCTTGTCCACTTATTAGTCTGTATTGGTTTAGTAGTATTATATTTTGTTTTATTTTGTATCTGGTCAATGTCAACTTGAGATTTAGTTGATTCACCCCGAATTATGATTTGCTGTTGCTTAACCTCCTCAGCTTGTCGAACTTTTTGTTCAGCTTTAGAGAGTGTTAAATTGGGGTCAAGTTGTAATGACTCAGATAACTGATTACACCTAATACCAACTACAATGCGGTCACGTATCAACTCGTCTTTTAGTGTACCATATTCACATGACTCAGCTAATACATGCAAATCTCTGACGAAATCTTCCACTGGTTCATCGATGCCCTGGGTTCTTTTATTAAATTTGGCCCTTTCATAAATTATATTCTTTTTTCCACAAAAGTATTCGTTAAATTTTGTGAAAACGATATTAAAATTTTCCTTGTCATCATTTGACAGTTGAAAGGAATTTAAAAGATCGTCTGCCCTATCTCCCATGAGATAAATTAACGTACTGATTTGTTTGGTCTGACATTCTTCTTTGAGGCCAGAACATTCTACAAATCTTCGAAAACGCCGGCTCCAAGATGGCCAGTCTTGACTTCGAAAAGTAAACTCTGATGGCGGAGCTAGAGAAATGTTCGATTTGCAAACCTTTGTTTCTTTTTTCACCATTTTCTTTTAGGCGTAGCTCTTGATTACGATGCCACCATGTATTGATAGGCAACTTTGGGTTTATAGTAGTTAAACAATGTATTTGTACATCTCACAAATCATATATAACAAATTAATAATAATTATAAGACAAGACACTTGTCAGTGTCACAGAGAATGATATTATTTTTGTTATATTTTTTTTTCATAAAAGATACATTTTACGTGGGAGCGTCTATGAAGGTCATTTTAAAGGAATAACATAATTGTCACTTCACATAAAGTGATATTTGTTTATCTAACAAAGCAGTCATGCCCTGTCAGTACCGATTTTGGAAGAAATAGATACATTAATAAATTAATTAGTAAAAGGTCAACGTACTTCATGTATGCGAAATCAATTTGAGATTAAAAACGCAGGCACTAATGATTTATAAAGGCTAAAAGATGCTCCAATAAATAAACAAATATTAACTTAGGTAAAAGATAGGTAATAATAAAAGTATTAAGTACCTTCTTTACCATTGAGGACGACAACGGTAACTGTAGAGTTGGTTATTTCTGATAATGCGCATGTGTAGTTACCAGAGTCGTGAGGACCAGCGTTGGCTATGTACAACCGACTGTTCGCTCCATCCTCAAGAACATCTGTCTTTACGCTGCAACAGAAACAAAGAAATGGAAATTAATAATAATTCAAATAAATCCACTTAGTGTGGTACATAGTTTCATCACGTCTTACCAATATACGAGTAGTAAAACAAGAAATGGGATGAATTTCAAAATGCAGATGTTACACATAGCTTATAGGATGTAGCAATAGATGAATGGTAGTTACATTAATAAAGGAACCTTTGTCCATACTCAATGTATCTCATTCGAGTTTCAAGGAAGTGCGACATTTTACTCTAGAAAATTATTTGCCGAGAAAAAGTCCTGCCTCAAAAACATCAGTAAACATAAAATGGTTGTGCGTGAAGTCTCTGAACTCTTTGAAAAAGGTTTTAGATGGTATAGTGAACATGAAACAATTTACAATTTTGTCCATTGGTTTTTGTACGAGGCACGTCCAGAAATTAGGTTTGTGTTTCTTGCCGCCGCAGAGTTGCGATCCCAGAATGCGCATGCGCGGTTCAAACCTTGACTTATTATTATTATAAAGGAGTCGACAACATTTAGAGTGCGCTACCTGTTGTTTTTACTTCGTAGTGCTTGTTTGAAGTGGCAAAGTTAGTTGGAAATGCCGACGTATGTCGTATATGAAATTAAATTAATGTGTCCATACAACTAACAGATTTCTTGATGAATTTGTACTGTTTTAACTGCCTTGAATTGAGAATAACAGATAAACCAGAACAAATTCATCAAGAAATCTGTTAGTTGTATGGACACATTGTGATGAGTGATCCAGTGGAGATAAGGAGATCAGGAAATGGGTTTAATCTGATCTTGCAGGCAAGAGGTTCAACGATGATGATGAAATCACAAACCATGTCACTTGGTACTTCTTGGTTGAAATCACAGGCGAAATTTTTTTATGATGATGGCATTCAAAAGCTTATGCCACACTATGACAAGTGCTTACACACTGATGGTACTTTTGTAGAAAAATAGTTTAAAGAAATTTCTTTCCCGTGTAAAATGGAACTTAATTTCTTGACGTACCTCGTATATTACTGTGAATGAAACCGTTTTCGTTGTCCACTTTGTATTACTTTCGAACTTTATCTTCTACAATTACAAAAGTCTGATCATTTATTCCACACGGATTCTCCATTTTATTTTTATTTTTTGAACCGAGAAAACCCTCTCTTTATAGTTGAAAAATAATTCTTACTGATTTGCGCATTTGATAATTTTAGTCACCTTTATAATCCATTAAGAAGTTAAGAAGTAATTCTCTCTTTATATTTAACACTGATTATTATTGAACGAGCGTAGTGAGTTCTTTATTTCAGAGACTTGGGATTTTAAAAGATTGTGTGTTTGTGTGTTTGTTTGTCCAACGATAACTGGAGTAAAAATTGACCAATTTCAACGAATTTTGGCACAAAGATGTATCTCAGCATTAGTGACAACTGTATAGTTTTTGGAAATCTTACACTAAATATTTTCAAGATGGCGGCCAATATGGCGGACGACTAAAAAAAAAGGTTTTAGTCAGTATGACATGTTATACATCAATTTAAAGGTCTTAAAGTG